>JAUTBZ010172944.1:0-10218 GCA_032361785.1 Lepetodrilus galriftensis | reverse complement strand
CTGTTACAAACCTCGTGGTAAGTGAGTGAAAGATTCCCGCAGTGACGTTAAACTCCATATTCACTCGCTGTTACAGCTAGTTCTATGGCGTCGTCCCATCATTTTAACACTGGAGAAGGGTATGAAGATCTCCAGCAGAAGACCTTGAAGGATGACACAATATACGTTGCACTCGTCATAATTGGCGTCATCGTGCCCGTCATCTTCATATCCGTCTTCGCACTGGTGTGTATCAGAAGGCACAAGGAGACCAAGGCTAGACGGTAAGAGTTGCCTCCCTTATTTGTATTGTAGTTGAGTTTGCTCTCCTGTCTTTCCCAGGGGTGAAATGTGTGCGATTATTTGTTCAGTGATAACTGTATGTTAATAGTTATATAGTTATTTTGCAGAATGTATTTTCCACAAATGTGTAAGGAAATATTCTGCCTACCATCATGATCAATGGCCAATCTCATCAAAATCATATCCAAAACTGACACTCAGATATTTGGACATCGCTTGTAATGAGATCTGTAACATGCTTAACCCACTCCATGCTGAAGGCAACCGGAGATGCCATTATGCTCCAGCAGGGAGAGGGTTAAAAACGAGATCTGATTTTAATTAGATTGGACCAATCACCATAGCGAATAGACTGGGACATGAGGCTTCAAGAATTCTGTCTTTGTATATCTCGAAAATGCATATATATATTCCTTTTCAAATGAAATATTAAATTAATAACATATTGACAGACATGGTCTAATGGTTGATGTAGTAATTAATCCATCGAGTTGGATTACTAATTTTCTCCAATGTTTCAGAGCTTCTATGCTGCTGCGTGATGCCGCAGACATGGCGATTGAAGATTACCCATACACCATGCGCGGCGTGTCTCGAGCCTCACTGAAGATGTGAATTATGCTGTGCACAGACATAGGCAGAGAATTCCAGTCCAGCCATCTGCTAGATCGCAACCAGCACTAGAGATACCCAAGTATACCTACACCTGCACAATAGATCTGATTTCAGAACATCAAATATTGGACAAAGAATAGTCTACGTCACACCTTGTTCTCACCCAAATACGTGTATTCAAAATATCCTTTAGATCAGTAAAGAAAGTCTAGATTAATGGAGAACAAGAGAATAAAGAATTTCAGTGGCTCCTTTCATATAAATATAATACAAATCAAAATAATTTATATTTAACCCTCTCGATACTTTCACCCTCTGAGAATATATGGATAGTCTAGACAAAGAGTTACAATTTAAAATTCTCCTGTTTGTGGGAAGGTGAGAGAGTATGAAATAACACAATGTATATCAGGATGAAAATGTCCCACCAGTTTAACGACAAATATGTGTGTCGCTAATGTGTAAATATTCAAGGGCTGGAGAAAGTATTTATGAGTCTTAATGAGAGATCGAAACTTAATTTTTCATTTCCACCCTTGGATATAGATAAGAAGAATATAGAAAAATAACTGAGCCACAAATATGTATTTATTTTCATTAGTCTTTCAGCTACGAGATGACAATCTGTGTATACATGTATATATGTTGTAAGCTTTGTACGAGCTTGAGCTTTTGCTTAACTAATATACATGTACATGCTTGACGATCTGTTTAAAATTGGAGTTATTATGTTGTGCATGCTTTCTAGTCATCCATCCAGTTATTTTATACCAGGCAATATACAGGAATATATGGAAGTATTTTTTACTGTTTTAGATATTTTAGAAACAAGTAAGACTGGTGCATATCGTTATATTTTTGATTTGGGCACAAGGGCTAAGGCTCTATTGTCTACTTATATACAGTTACAATCGAATATAGTGGACAGTAACTCTACTGTATTACTATACTTGTCTGGTACATTGGTTACTTTAGTAGATTTACTATAATATAATGCAAGGTATTTTATTTTGTCATTGATAGTACATGTAAGTCATTAGTCTATTTGTGTGTGTTTTATTTGTTTGGCTTTTGCTCTACAATATTAACACAATATTATAATACTGGTCAACAACGTAAGTGCAATAGCACTCTGACAAAACCACTCTTATGAATATTTGTATCATATCATTGGCAATTTTATAGTTAAAAACTCAAATATTAATTATTTATTTGGGTAGTCTAATAAGCTAAATTTTACAATATAATGAAATCATTTTCAATGTTGCTATTTTATGAGAATTTGTCAATGAAGTGTGTGTAAAATCATTACAGTTGATACTTTAGTTTCTACACTTTACTATCGAAATATTATTTGATATGACCACTCACCAGGTAAGTAATTTATGATTATTGACATCTAAATTTTACCCAATATTTACAACTTATAGTATTTTTTAATTGCAATTTCATAATACACTGTACTAGTATGTTGAACAGCATTACATAGCTTAAAACCTTCCATATCCAAATACTCAGTACATATGAATTATAATATTGATTTCCTGATGGAATCAAAATTTCTAACTATTTGTACATGTAGATACCAGTATACAGACTACATGATACATATTTTCAATCTATTCAAAGACAAATGTGATGTTGATTTTGTTATATTATATTCTTTGATTTCTTTGAAGCCTTGTTTTATTATACAGTGATGATGACCACAAAGTTTGAGTTGTATCTAGTCAGGAATCTATAACGGAAGAATGTTAGTTTTCCTCACTCACATCTTCGGTTGTGTGTTCTGCCAGTCCCGAGCCAAATTGCACACCCAGTGATATTTTACGTAGTGCATTTAATATATGTATCCGTATGGAATCCATTTTGTATACATGTACTTTGATAAATATACGCCTACACTTCGCAATAAAGTAGCAAGCATTACATTGACTGTGAATCTTGTCTTTAATTGAATCTTGTTCCCACGTGCTATACGGTACACTTATTTTGAATTTATCAAGGATATCGTGGAAAATAACTAATCGAATAAAATGTCTACAGTATAGACTTCAGTATCTATTCGTATGTTATGTTCGCTAACGATACACACTTACGGAATGCCCAAATGGGTAGAATGTCTTATACGACCTGCTACTGTATTTCTAGCGTTAAGAACATTGAAAAAAGGTAATTGCTTTATATATACAGTAGATCTCGCATTATAACGGACTCATTGGGACCGGCTATTTCTGTCCGTTATGTATGCGAAGTCCGTTATACGCATATGCCGCAATTGGCGTTATACGGGATCGATACTTCAGATTCAGTCCGTTATATGCGAGGGTCCGGTTTATACGAGGCCGGTATATGCGAGGTCTACTGTAGTATGTTTCTAGTTAACCTATGTTTATTTGTATACAATTCTATCACGCATTATGGACACGGATAAGTCGCAGGGACTAGAGCGGATCTAGGACGCCCGACTTGCCAATGACAAGTGCCATTTTCTTGGAGTGAACGAATATTTCTTATACGATGAAATTTAGAATTGGGTTCATTAACTGAATGAACAATTATCCATTACTAGGCCGACAAACGTACTGTACGGATATTTACAGTAGACCTCGCATATACCGGCCTCTGATAAACCGGACACTCGCGCATAACGGACTGAATCTAAAGTCCCTGTCCTGTCTAACGCTATTTGCGGCATATATACGTATAACGGACTTCGCATATAACGGACAGAAATAGCCGGTCCCAATGAGTCCGTTATAAGCGAGGTCTACTGTACTTTATTTGTTTTATTAAGTTTGTAAAAAAGGCTATGTTGACTGGTTTTGACAAGAGACTTATAATATAGGTCCGCTCTTCAAAGTCTCTTGGGTAACTTGGCATAATCATACTTGAAAAACGAACAACATTGAACCGTGCACTGCTTTGAAGTCCTTTCACAAACGTGAATTATAGTCCATTATTTTGTTACTTCACTGCAGTTCATAACGCGAACACCGCTCAGTTGTGTTGTATCCAGCTGTAGAGACGACAGAGAAAGAAAACACTCCCCAGACATCGAACATTGACACATACTTTAATAAAAACATACAGGATATCGACAATTTCTATGTATAATATGGCGATACACACAAACTGATTAATGAGTTAACGATACGGTTGAACTATCTACCAGAATATTGCTCATCGAGGACGGTATATGACATACAATGTGTGTGTGTGACCAAATGTATACATTATGGTTATTTGAATACATTCGTGACGATGAGAAGATTTCTTATTGAATCTCATTATAATTAATATTAATTAAAAATATGCTGTACGAAGCGTTTAAATTCTAAGTTCCGTTTTGTCAACTTCGAACAGTGAACATGCATGTACTAGCTAGCCACCAGGAAGTGTTTGGTCGCGGATATCTCTGGCTTAATACTGTTGGTAGGAATCCTATCAATTGTTATCATGTGTTCGGCGCTTGTCAATGTTATCTCGGCCATGACGCCAATGTTATACCCTTGCAATTATCACTTGTACATGCGATTAGAAAATGTCAAAACATAGATAACGTAGATTATGTATAATTATTTCCATGCTAACTTGCACATTTTTATTTACTGTTGAAGAGTATGTATTTATAAGCATATGTTCGGGTGAATTTAAATTGTAGTTATATTTCTTAAATTACCTAAGTTGCCGTATATTCAGTAGTTGAGTATAACAAATGTCAGTAATGTGTTGTGCAACGCTTAATAGTATACATGTATCTAACAAACCCAACATGATCCTGTATAGTGCACTCGTATATTCTCAGCTACTTCCTGTTATAGCCACACAAGTATCCAATGGAGACAAATACTGGTAAGGCGTATCTGTATCTCTGGCTTCTGATCATCTAGAGGATCCAGTTAAACCGTCAGTTCCTTCTTGTTTGATATCCCATCCCTTTGGCATATCACCCAATTGCAAGGACGTGACAGGCAGAAATTCAAGTCTGAACTTGCAAGTATAATACCCATATTCGTGCGTCCGTATTGCGTAGAAATATTCAAATCACACTGTTGGTAGAACATAATTTCATATTGCACCATTTTTGTTTATCATAGGCACCATTGGACTATATAGCTGAACTTGACGAAGGAAAGCGCAAATGCGTCCGATCTCCCGCTAGATTTTGGAGTTTTCCCAATTGAAGTCAGGAGACAGTTATTTTACTGTTTGCTTCTATGGACAGCTGCGTATAAATGTTTGTACTTTTCGATGTTTAAGGAAAAATAAATAAATCATGTTTTAAAATCTGGTACTGTCCGGTGGCAGAGTTTCCAAAGTTGTGATGAAGCGCGCCGTCCTCCACGAATCGTTTCCGGTCTTCAAAATTAACACCTTTCCTGCGCATGCGCGTAAAACCTCGTCGGTGTCTACTTCCGTTCCGTCCTCTTCAAGGACGACCTGAATAACTCCTTTTAGATCCAGTTTATCTCGACCTGCAAGGTGAAATTTAGTGTGGGCTGTTATGTTAACATTAATTCCATGTAGGAGAACACATTCTTCGTATAGTTTATCTGTATTTTGTAATGTGTACAGTTCACTACGTTTATGTGCCACAATGCAGCATACCGTTTCAGAAATAGTATGATTTGATTCTAGCAGATGACCCATACATGTACATTTGCCTTGCATTTCCATTTGAGACAGACTGCCCTGGTGACACTCTAATCTTAAACAAATACATACTAGTATCTAATGATTTTGTTCTTAAATTAATGTTAACATTCTTCATAGAAGAAGTTTTATTTGTCTAGTGAAATTCGTTTTACGAATTATTATAGACATACAATACTATACACACATATATAGAACCATCCTCGAAACATAGATAAATTATGCCTACTTTACACTTGTCATGCAGATGTTAAGTAGGCATCGTGGCCTGTGTTTCGAGGATGGCCCCGATCTAGCTAGCTAGTGTGATTTAAGACAGCCAACCATGAAACAAATATTCTTTTCACACGTTCCACTATTGGTTACCTTTCTCTATTAATTCATCCAAATTGCCTGCAAAAGTAAATGTCTTCCTGTCACGATTACTGGTCCATATTTTATACATTCGTCTGAAATGAACACACATTAAAATTAGTTATTTCAGCCTACGACACATATAACAACATACCACACATATAACAACCTATAACAACCTCAATAACATGTTCAGATAATCATTTAGTTGGCTGTTCATGAATCCCGGAAGTTTTCAAATAAATATTGTTTAAAAAAATAAATAATAATAATAACTACATACGGTATTATAATTATCCATTATGTTCGTCACTATAGGATGTTCATGCACGTACAGAAATTGCGTGAGATGATTTCGATATTGCGTGACCATCCCTCCATGATCATGCAACTTGTATTGATATACGTCATCATGGGAATACTATTAAAATATTGCAATTGTGTTTAATTATTTTAATGCTGTTCTGATGTACCAATGTCAGGACATATTGATCATACACAGGTCTGTACGAAAGGGTAGATTGGACTACGATATACTAGCAACATACAAGCAGACCTCCCTTCCATCACTGTGGAGTAATACAGTATCGGACAGATCCACTAATATAATGCCTTGGGAAGGTTGCACTGTGTAGCTTTGCAGGGAATCGTAATAAAGATCGTTAAATCTAGAACAGTTACTCATGAACAGGTGCCCGTTGCCCGACGCTCTTGTAGACTACAATTATTGTAACGTCAACGCTTTTTATTGTGGCGGGAGCCCAGTTACAACTATTGTAGCACTACAAGAGCGTCGTGCAACTGGTACCATGGCGTAGTTTCCATAAGCGCTTGTATCCACTAATAGAGCATGGCGCTCTCGTACCTAACTTGTTCGACGATAGTGGATACGAGAGCTTTAATTAGGTTCTGGGTCGTTTCTTGAAGCTCTACTACGAGACCATAACTTATAAGGACTCACGTAGCGATGTCTACTACACGGGGATCGTGCACTTACGGGAGCGTCATGGTCTCGTAGTGGATACGAGAGCTTTAAGAAACGGTACCCTAGCAGTTCTGTTCTTTTATGGAAACGATACCCATGCTCTTAGGGTTGTTGAAGTCAAATGCGATTGTCTACTGTGGAATTATGTGGTTCTACAAGCGTACATATAGCTTTATTCTCTACCAAAGGTACCTTTCGTGAAATATGTCTCCATTGGAATTGATGTTTGTCATGGAATCGTTCATGTATCCACCCAGTGAACTCCGTCGAGATTCCCGCCGGACAAGCTCGTCCAATGGATCTCGGATTGATAGTCTTTCTAACGTCTGTGCAAGTCTGTCTTGTCTAGAACACCAACACATGATAGTTACAGCACGTAATTCAATGTCATTGCAATCAGATCCGAAACTGACGCTCAAGGGGGCCTATTCTCTAAACGTTCTTACGAACTTCTTCAGTTCTTATATTATTTCTTAACGATTCTTATAGTATGGCTAAGAATTGTTCTTAGGCAAAGAAGTTCGTAAGAACGTTTCGAGAATAGAAACCCCCTGCTATTTGGACATTGCAGTTACCAAAATAGAACTTCGAAAGGTTTAAGGAGCTAAACAATTGCAAGATCTGCACGTTTCTATGTGCGACATACATATACATATACATGCTTGTATAGGTTCTACTATAGGTTCTACAATAGGTTCTACAATAGGTTCTGCTATAGGTTCTACTATAGGTTCTGCTATAGGTTCTGCTATAGGTTCTACTAAAGGTTCTACTATAGGTTCTACTATAGATTCTGCTATAGGTTCTGCTATAGGTTCTACTAAAGGTTCTGCTGTAGGTTCTACTATAGGTTCTACTATAGGTTCTATAGGTTCTACTATAGGTTCTATTGTAGGTTCTACTATATGTTCTACTATAGGTTCTACTATAGGTTCTACTGTAGTTTCTGCTATAGGTTCTACTATAGGTTCTACTGTAGGTTCTACTGTAGGTTCTGCTATAGGTTCTGCTATATGTTCTACTGTAGGTTCTACTATAGGTTCTGCTATAGGTTCTACTGTAGGTTCTACTGTAGGTTCTACTATAGGTTCTGCTATAGGTTCTGCTATAGGTTCTGCTATAGGTTCTACTATAGGTTCTACTATATGTTCTACTATATGTTCTACTATAGGTTCTGCGATAGGTTCTACTATAGGTTCTACCTTTTCCGTCGTGTCTTGGACTTCTTCCACAAGTATATGATTCCAATGCCAGCTATTACCATCAGCAGGAGAAGGATCACCGAGCACGTGATTCCCAGAATAATGATCTCTCTCTCTGTTATCGGATCTGTAAGAATAGAATCTACTTATTATAACAGTTGCAGGCTACCCTCCCCTAAACACAGACCATTATGCCTACTTAATATCCACCAATGCCAAGTAGACAATGGTCTGCGTTTTGAGGATACAGTTATTATTATTATTTATTATTTTTGCATATTATTATTATAATATTATTATTACTATTATTACTACTATATTATTATTATTTATTATTGTTATATTACTACTACTACTACTACTACTACTACTACAATGTACCAAACATATTTGAAATAAAATAATGTCCTCGATTTCAAAATATATACTGTATTATACTATACTCCATGAAACTATCACTACCACAGCCACCTGCAAGGAGTAACCATATATAGCTGGCTTACTGCTTCGTTGGTCAATAACTCCTGCGGCACTTACATAGCACATTTGTCTTGAAAGACGACAACACCACCCCACCCCCCGCCACCCCCCTTCCATACTACGGACTACAGTAGAATTACACGGATGTCAATTAATTATCGATGATTATTGACGTCTAAGCGAAAAAACGGTAAAAGGTTCCATTCATTCGGAACGTTATTTACTAGAATGTACAGTCAGAATAAACGCTTGACATGGTGCACACCGTATGTAATGCCGAATGGAACACAATGCTGACATTGTTGTAGTGTTCTATACAGGCTTCCAACGACGTGACAAGAAGAGAGAAGTTCATCCAGTTAATTTCACGGGTGCTTTCTTAGTAATCGTCATTTGAACTAGTTAATTAGTAACGCAATAATATGCTATTGTGATTGAGGGAGGGTACATTATTTATACACAAATAGTAATTTGCAATACAAAAGGTATTGAAAAATATTGCGGATAAAACATTATAGATGTGTTGTGAAATAGCATACATTAATACATTATATCACTCAGTTTCTAATTGTTAATGCCCCCTTTACACAGGATGGCGCCATTTGGGCCTCCCTTGTGCAACAATAAAACTGGCCAGGTCGCCGTTGGAGGCTCAAAGGAGGCCGAATGGATGCTTAGGTCGTTCAAAGGTGGTACACAGGATGTTCGGACATCCCCAAGAATTTCCTAACGTCTACAGGAGTCAGGTACCCCTGAAGAACTTGCAGACGCATTGAATGAACAATTGCATCAGATGCCTTCAAGCTGCATTTAGAAATTTCGTATAAAGCTTCACACAAAATTATCAGCGGGTCCTTAATATATTTTGTTGAGTATAAGTAATTTTCAATGATCTTGTTCCTTACCAGCCATGGTGTGAACCCTTTAGCGAGGTGACCACATCAACAACACATCTGAAACAAATACACGTACAATATTATTCATGCAATTAAAGAGGCATTGAACTAAAATATTAACTGGATATTGCACGTGTTTCCATAACCTATGAATATAGTTGAAATGATTACACTGGAACATTGATCTTCCCAAAAATGTTTACCTTTTTCTGAAGTATGTTGAAAGACTTGTGCAATGATACTAGTATACCAATGATGCATTCTTACACTATCTAAATACAGCTTAAATATTTGAGACATTACCGTCATTTTATGGTTTTTCACTGAAGTATGAACGATTTGAAATGTGTATGAACGCCGGAGCTTTCAGTCGCGAAAACGTGTAAACGTCATATTAGTAAGATATTATTTCCCTGTGAATTTAAGGAATACGCTGAGGTTCATTTGCTGTGACACCATATTGTTATGATATGACAATTTGCCAGGTTGAAATGATCGCTATGATAGTATAATGTTGATAGCCTTATCGATATCACCCAGTATAGATATCGCTGCAACTGTCATGTATGAACCTCTCAAGGAAGATATTATGTGGTGTCTAGTATATTTTGTAACAAAATATTAAATGTCACTGGAATGTTAAATGTGTTAAATATATGTGTAATTGCACACACACACACACACACACACACACACACACACACACACACACACACACACACACCCACTCCCACCCCCGCACGCACAC
>JAUTBZ010172922.1:0-10220 GCA_032361785.1 Lepetodrilus galriftensis | reverse complement strand
GTTGTACCCACCATACCATTTACATACCAACCATACCATGTAACTACCAGGCGCGTAACTAGGGGTATTTTAATGTGGAAGCGCCAGTACTGTAACTGTACTATGTTTACGTTTTGTTTAAAAGATAACGTTAGCTAGGAAATTGATGTGGAAGCGTCTGCATATCTGCTAATAGGCGGCTACGTGCCTGACATACCATGTACCAACCATACCAGGTACCAACCATACCATTTACCAACCATACCATGTACCAACCATACCATGTACCAACCATACCATGTACAAACCATACCATGTACGAACCATACCATGTACTAATCATACCATGTACCAACCATACCATGTACCAACCATACCATGTACCAACCATACCATGTACCAACCATACCATGCATAGCTACCATCCTTATGTCTTCATTTTGACCAACACATTTAAGGTGCCTGTCTTTGTAATTTGACGATAATTAGATGAAAACAGTTGTTAGTTTATTTGATAATGATGATGAATGGTAGTATAGTCTTTATTGTCATGATAGCAGATAGTACTGTCACTATTGTCATTATGTCAGATTGTACTATGGTTATTGTCATGATGCTGTCACGTTTGCTGTCAATGGAAGAGAAATTTAATTAAATTTGTCAAGCTTCTTTACTAAATCACATGCAATAACGAAATATGAAATAAATCGAACATTTTTCGATTGTTTTCAATAATATCTTGAATCTGGACTACATTATTAACAAGAAGAATCAAATTGTGTTTAAAGGTCATAGACAGAACATTACAAAAAGGTTTCCTATTAATACCTTATAATACTATTGTAAACCATCATTTTAGCGACAACATTTTGTCTGTTTGTACACACTTCTTCATATCTATTAGTTCCAGTTAAACGGTTTCCTATAATGGTTGCTTATAATAACGGTTTCCTATAAAAAGGTTTCCTATAATGCTACTCTAATAGTTCCAACATTAATATTAAACTATCAAATGTATTGCTAAATAGAGTATTATCACTTTCAAAATTGTAGTTTTCTAAGTATTTGAACATACCACACACTTTCCCAAGTTGCGTCATCTGGGAACAGCTTTCTCTATTGGTGCTTTAATATATTCAACATTTCATAATTATTATAAGCAAATATTAAACATTATTCTGAATAATTTGATATTTAATGGCAATTTTAGCTGAATTTATAGTTTGAACAGCCACCAAAATGATTATTTTAGCAAGTTTGTAGTAATTGGATCATTACATAACTCCGCTACAGTTTGTGTTTTTATTGGGTCCAAAATAAGCATTAATAGGCATCTTAGGACTTGGAGTTTAGGATTAACATGTTGTGTGCAAGAGAATGATTTAGATGCGTTGACCTGATGTCATTAGTGTTGTCTGTTGGAACCTTCTAAACCAATGTAGAAGTGATGTCCTTTGTGTCACAAGGTTTTGGGCAGATAATCACTCGGCAGAGAATCGCTGTCAGAAAATCCCAGCCGTAGGACCAATCTCGAACAAATTCAACACGGTTACTAGTAACTCTTCCAATTAAATGCATAGGATTGAAAGCAGGATGCGTTGATAAAAATAAAAGATGTTGAGGTTTTCCATCAAGACAAAGAGGCTGACATTTGGACGTTCTTCAGATGAATCTTAAATATGATCGGCCACATCTTCATCAAGTATCTTCCAAGCAACTATCTCAAATTTGATTAATGTGAGGTTTTTTTGTGAGTGTTTAACCCTCTTCCTGCTGAAGGCAACCGTTGATGCCCTAATGAGCAGTGCTTTTACCTATTCCAGCAGGGAGAGGGTTAAAGCAGACTCTGGCGCCTCTTGTGTATGGTCTTGTGTATGGTCTTGTGTATGGTCTTGTGTATGGTCTTGTGTATGGTCTTGTGCATGGTCTTGTGTATGGTCTTGTGTATGGTCTTGTGCATGGTCTTGTATATAGTCTTGTGCATGGTCTTGTGTATGGGCTTGTGTATGGTCTTGTATATAGTCTTGCATACATAGTCTTGTGCATAGTCTTGTGTATGGTCTTGGTATTATCCTGTAGTGGTATTTCTTCATGAAATGTATGTATCCTTGCAGCTCAATGCCATACTGTCATTCATTATACTATACACTGGTTATGTGTTTGAGTATCAATGATATTTACATTTAGCTAGGGAAGTATTTGGACACAGTGGATAAAATGATCAGGCTAGATATCGCTGACTCGTGCCTTTAAGGAATTGCAAGATTGTTTTGTTTCTCTTTCTAGTATATACATTACTTACTTATTTGCATTTATATAGAGACACCGCATGCAGAATATTTAAATTAGTTATTTGACACGAGGAAAATGAGACACGACTAAATCAAAGAATCCATTTTCCTGCTAAAGTTTGCGGCGCCTCATGGCTATGAACGTATGCAGTGTAGTGAAGTGTAGTGAAGTGCTATTGCTGTCTTGCATTATGTAAATGGTGGATTTACCATTGAGATTGGCACCAATGTCCCACTAGATCAATTACAGAGTTGTGTGTGCTGTCTCATAGAGGCCACTGCACAAATAGAAATTAGCTTAGAATTGTGTGAAAGAATATATGTCATTCTAGAGAAAATATACAACTAAACATGTCTCAAATAGAAAGTACTGTAGAGTTTAATAGTGTAGAGTTTAACAGATGTTCTGGCTTGTTTATCATACTTTTGTATGACAGTTTTGCTGACAGTTATTTGATGAAAATGTTTCAGTGTGGCTATGTAAACTGATCTAGACCAAGTCCTGTTTTTCTTCCTTGTGTCACGCCCATAGCGTACAGTGTATTGGAAACAACCGTGTTTGACAGCATCATAGCGTACAGTGTTTGACAGCATGGTCGTGTTTGACAGCATGGCCTCATCACACTCTGTATGCCACTCTGTACTTGGTATCGTGAACTCCATTGATCACCAGCTCTTTGCCTCAGTTGTCAACACTTTCAGCTCAATTAGTTTGGATCCTGCTGAACGTATTTAGAAGAAAGGAAATATTATGAGAATGATGATTTACTTCATGCTGTATTGTTAGGTAATTCTGAAGTTTTATGTTAATTACCAACTGTCGTAAGTGAAAGCTAAATGTGATGGGTACATGTACTGTAGCCAAATGTGATGGGTACATGTACTGTAGCCAAATGTGATGGGTACATGTACTGTAGCTAAATGTGTAAGGTACATAGTTGTAATATAATGAGGTCAGGAAAATGTCAAGTAACATGAAGGTAATTAGAAAAAACAAATTATTGAACTAAATAAACATGTTTCTTTTATTGAGTTTTAACTCACTTCCTGATGGATTAGGCAGTTACTGCTCTTAAGGACATCTCTGGTTACCATTCTCATCTCTTAATTTTACCCTTTCCCCACTCTTTGCATTTCTTACTTTAACCCCTTTCCCCCATGGATACATTGACATTGACATCGCCTCGTGAAATGTCCATCACCCTTTCTGATGTCCATCTCAAGCAGGTAGCATGGGCAATATTATTAATACTGATACGTGGAGGAGACCTATAGGAGACCTATAGGAGACCTATAGGAGACCTAGGTCCACATTGAAGTAATGGGAGGATGGCCTGTGAGCAGAGATCATCTGGATGTGATCAATGACCTCTGTTAAATGTAATTTCCTGTGGCTTTCAGTGGAGAAGTCTATCTGTCTTCTGCTAGCATTGTCTGATCTGGTTGTGCTGTGGTGAGGTGTATCAGGTGGTCTGGTTGTGATGAGCTGTATCTGGTGGTCTGGTTGTGTTGTGATGATGTATATCTGGTGGTGAGGTGTATCTGCTGGTCTGGTTATGGTGGTGTATCTGATGGTCTTGCTGTGTTGTGCTGAGGTGTATGATGGTCTTGCTGTGTTGTGCTGGGGTGTATGATGGTCTTGCTGTGTTGTGCTGGGGTGTATGATGGTCTTGCTGTGTTGTGCTGTGGTGTATGACAGTCTTGTTCTGTTATTGTAAACTATAACTGGTGGTCTGGTTAGTCAGAATAATCTCACCACAACATAATGTACACATATGGCTTTTCTTACATTGACATCATCATCGGAACAGAAATTGGATTAAATACTTCAAGGCCAAAGTCAAGGTCAAATTCAAATGTTATTTACCCCGAATGCTAAAAATATGTGGAGATTGGCAATATTATCTAAGCTAAATTATTCCAGCTTCCTAGTTTAGCATCAACTTTGCCAGTATATATGCTGATTACAGGAAATCCTGACAGATCTAGCACATATTACAGGCATTACAACAACAGCCGATACCATCTGTCATGTCCGTCTAATGATGCCAGGCATCTGGTCAGGTCAAGCAGGGATTAGTCAGATCGGTGGCCAACAGAGGAACAACAGTTTATGTAAGATGTGTAACACGGACAACGCTTCCACACACAAGATTATGGAGTTAATGAAAATGGATACCTTCCTGATTATGAATGTGGCGGAGGCTTTAGTCTATTTCTGTCCTGTCAATACTAGCTACACTGTATGACACGCAGGACAAACATTTAAGTCAATTACCAAAAAGAGAATATATATTTAATCAACTGATCAGAGGAAATTTAATTAATTAGAATAGGTTTTCAAGTATGTCAGGAAACAATACCATGAGTATTCAGATCTGTATCATATTGCACGTATTGCACGTAAATATGTGTAGCTATCTATATATACTTTAAGTCATATTTGGTGTACAGACTAATTAGCACATTTTTCTAAAGCTTGCAAGTCAAGCCACTGATGTCTTGTTAACAATTAACCAATAGTCGATCATCAATGCTTCACTCACTGGGAAAGCTCTCTGGAGTTTAACTAAAAGTTCCTCCGTAATTTGCTTACTTTGGCTGTGTTGGCGTCTACACAGTATGTTTCTAGTTAGATGTGAATCAGAATCCTGCGGAGAGACTATTTCAAGGGACATTAGCTGAAGATGGATGGATAGTTTATATTGACCTGGGGAAAGTAGTCACATACACTTTTGGGTTCAGTGCTCACATTACCGATTTGTCGTTTAATGTTACTGCAGGAACTTCTCAACCATACGCAATGATGTTGCTAAAATGGAATCGTTCCTTATGCCCAGTTATGTTCGTCCTTTTGAGATTGTGATCATGGTATCCAGGGACCGTATTCATGAAATGGTTTAACTCAGTTTCTGGTCTTCAAAAACTGACTTAAACCCTTTCGTGAATACGGCACCTGTAGATTACCATGAGATTGCAGGCTGTTAGATTAACTAATAGACCCCCAATACTCAATACAATAAAAACAAAACATAATACAATACAATCAACAATAAAAAATGAAAAAATACAATGTATAGATTTACTATAGACCCCCAATACTCACAGATGGAACACAACATGGTCTATGACATTTGTGAATGATACCTAGTACCTAGTAGACACAACTAGACATAATATCATTGACATTAAATGGAAACACAGACTCATATGTCTATCGGTACTGCTACGTTATTCATTAATAGTGTAGCAATTGTTATGAGTGGTATTATAACATTGTAACTAGAAACATAAACCTGAGCATGACTTAAACTAAATACTACTTTCTAAAGCATCTAATCCAAGCAGTATTGTCTGCTCAAAGTGCTACACGTGTGGCAGAGCTGTTGGTAACATTAGGAGAACCAGAGAGATACGCTATATTAAACAGCTTGGTGTTAATTTCAATGTTAATTTGTCAGATTGAAATATGTCAGGTATTTATTACACAGGACTTATTCTC
The DNA here is from genome assembly GCA_032361785.1 of Lepetodrilus galriftensis. NCBI lineage: Eukaryota > Metazoa > Mollusca > Gastropoda > Lepetellida > Lepetodrilidae > Lepetodrilus > Lepetodrilus galriftensis. The sequence continues at coordinate 4,448 of JAUTBZ010172922.1, read as the reverse complement.
CAGAGGGTTGATTCCTGATGGAACACTTTGTCTTATTTCACGTTGTTTCCGTTGTTTCTGATATTGGTATGTTGGGGAATAGCCACCTTGTTTCTGATATTGGTATGTTGGGGAATAGCCACCCTAGTGGCATAGCTTGGTGTTGTGATGGTCAATTAGAACTTCTTCAAGGAAGAGTGTTCCCAGAACAAGATGACTGTCACATTGGTATTAGGTTCTTGATGCCCGGACACTCTATCCAGCTACGTCAACCCTTGTCTTGCTTACTTTCACCAAATATTCAATGAATTGATTTCCTATTTGTTTTTTACAATTCCCATAGGCAGCGTCCACTGTTATTCCTATTCTCCACCAGTGTTATCTGTGGTTCCTCATTGATCCTGATGGTGTTTATCTGTACAAGTAAATCTATAAACACTCGCATTTCCGTCGTTGATGGTGTTTGTGCTTATATATCTCGGCGCCGTTGAGAATCTGTTGATAAGTGCACTAGCAAATGTAATTGATTTTTGTTTCTATTCTTGCGAGAAACTTTATATCTTTCTCATTTCTGTTTCCCTTGTTCCTTAATGATTAATTAAATGTGTATAGACTCAATATAACTCATAATTAGGCTGCTCTGCCCGAGGCATCAACTCATGTCAGGTTTTCTGCTTCTCCTGGTCAAAGAGGTAGAATAGGTTTCAGAAGTTGGGATTGAAATGAAGTTGATTGCATTTTGCTTTCCTTTAGCTTCAAGGAAGTCACAGGGAAGTCATGGTCATGTGACATGCAATGTACAACTTTCTCCTCTCATGCAGTGTGGTAGGATTCTCCTTTAATTTGATTGGTCTTAGATTGTTGTGGAGAGGTGCAAATTAGTCTGTACACATGGAATTGCTCACAGTATAAACTTGAATGGAAAATTACAAAAGTGTCGGCAACATTTGTAAGATTCGGGCAACATTTGTAAGATGTGGGGAAAATTTGTAATTTACTAATATAAAAATCACAATGAACAATTAATGCATGTTTGTTTATCCTTGAAATATACAGACTGTTTATAGATTATCATAAACTAAATTAAAAGCAATGTAAATGGAGGAAATTAGAGGTACTTTTATCTTTGCCATAATTAGTTTTGTTCAGAACTTGCATGTCATAATAATATATTCATTCTTATCTGTCATGGATGTGTAAAAAATACCAGTGAAAATAATTATACACACCATTGTCACATGGTGTTTACGATAGATCTGTTGCTAATAATGTGCCCAGAATAGTACTGAATTTCTAGACAAACATAACAATAATGATTTGATAAATAACCAAATTCCCAGGATGCTATTGTGGTGAAATATATGCCAATTATTTCTAATAATATCCGAACATGTTAACCCTTTAGAATTTAGAATTTCTACAACTCAATATTTAGTGTGAACATTAAATAATGATTCTGGTATTGTTGATGTGAATGTTATTGATTGTATTTAATAAAAGCCATGTGTTATTGTAATTGAAGTGAATGTTTTACTACCTCAACAGGAAGTGGTAACGAGCAGACGTCTAAATAACCTGAAGAAGTCATTATTCACAGAAATTAGGATAATTCAGATTCAGGGCTTGTTGACTTTATTTGCTGCAAGATATTGTGGATAATCAAAAAGCGTAAATTCAATAATAGCAATGTTTGACATGCTATCCATACAGTATTAAATCTACTAGATGTTTGACCTGCTATCCATAGAGTATTGATTCTACTGGAAATCAACTAGAAACTGTATTCCTGGTTACAGAGTGTCCAATTAAATTGTTTGTAGTAGTCATGGTTGCCATGGATAGCTGGTGAAAAGTTGATTGACTTTCTTGGAAGTGCACAAACCAGTATTTGTTATACGAGTTCCAACAAATCAAATTGTTCCCAATTAGATTTGATGCTATGAATATAAAATTTCCCATTATGAGAACCTTTCTTTAGAAAAAAATATGATATAATTTCCCATTATGAGAACATTTCTTTAGAAAAACTAAATTTATCTTTATTGCATGAACCTGTGAACATTGATACAATGAATATTGAACATTGAAGGTATAACAGTTTGTTTGATCATAACTAAATACGTACACCAATAATAGTGTTTTCCATGATCATATTTCCAAAATTGTGAACAACCCCCAAAGGTAACAATGTTTTACCCATTTGAATAGACAAACAGACAGTTGATATTTATTACACCGTGATTAATAGACTCGTATTCTGCCGATGTATAGCTGCTGTGTGATAACATGAAGCAAGGACACTCACCTAGTAGTCATGAAAAACGGAAATATTATGCACGTGGTATTGATACGACTAGAAAACACCCATGTGCTATCTCCTTCTCCCTGCTGAATAAAATCAAAGTGTTCTATTTCTGCATGTGATCGGGCAAGTTAACTCGCCTTCATCAGGGAGAGGGTTTAGTTTAGTTTGTGGTTTATGAAATATTAATCCAATTCAACAAGTGCCTGTTTTGCTGTGTTCATATGTTGATGGAATTAAATATTTAAAACATTTACAAAGTCCTGACGGCTAGGTGACATCCAGGGAACACTGGTACTAGTCATCATGTTCTCGTCTTCAATATTTAATCATCAGTATGCAAAGACCAGTTGCTCAATGTGCGACATTGATTTTATAACGTAATATTTGAAGCATAGAATAGGGACACAATAGTAGTTTAACACTTCACAGAATCGGGCCAATAGGGGCACTGATTAATGTACTAGTATATTAATTGTGTACATTGATGGTTCAGCATACCCGTATTAATTGCACATGTGTATACATTTATATCAACAGACCAGTAAGTAGAGATGAAGTTGTAAACACTGATCGTTCAATGTTTCCAATCTGGGTATCCTTTCACAAAGCTCTCTTATCCACTAAGATACCATAGCGCTCTCTTTGCCAATACCTAATACACTGCAAAGAGAGTGGTATTATCTCTTAGCGGATAAGAGAGCTTTGTGAAATGATACTCTGGAGCTCATATGACACATCCGTATATATTAATATTAACAGTAAAGTTGAAGTTGCAGAATTTCTGTAGATTGTATCCATGCTGATATTTTAACATTGGTAACAATTGGAAACATGAACTGTATGTTCTATAATTCATCTTAGAATAATTCTCACCATGTATCCGTGGTGTCAGTAACTGACACGGTCTTGTAGTCATGTCAAGTTGGATCGCAAGGTGGCCAGTCGATGAATATTTTATGAATGCTTCAAACACATATTTGTGAATATTGTTTGACCTTTCTTGCTTATTTTTCTAAGAATGGGATATCTTTTGGGAGTTTAAAATCAACAAGTTAGAAAACCAATACTGTAATCTATTAATTTAATTTTACATTATTAAGATGGTGCTTAATGGGTAGACGTCAAACAATATGAGACACCTACATCTGTATGTTCTCTAGCTTCTGTAAAATTACAATTAAGACACATTATAAATACGTAACTAGATTTTTGTTGGATTTGTTCCATCTTGAATAGCAGAAGCAAACACATGTTTCATAAACAAAGTGGTCAGCAGTTACTGTAGATAACTTGGTAATAACACCTTGGGTATGCATGGGATGTTTCTCTGTGTAGATCTGTTGGAGTAGACATGGACTGTGATGAAGTCACTGCACTTGTGTCAGTGTCCTGTCTTCAGTTAGTTATGCATTTCGTCTAGATAATCATTGAATTATTGAAATGTTGCAACTTCATGATTATCTTCCAATTTATTCTTCATATTGAGTTATATAGAATCTTTCTGATGTCTTGAATTAAACACACCACATAAAGGCTTTTTGGAAATGTATGATACCAAATTTACTTAATTCCATGTGATACCATGGTTTCCGATAAATTTCTGTAAGAATCTATCAGGTATTATTATTTTACCACCACTTCCCTAGGATTCACATCTAACCCCTCCCTCTAGCATTGGCATCATCAGAGTTGCTTCCCTTACCACAGACAAACTTGAAGAGCAGTGCTACTTCTGTTCATTATGTTGTGTAATATTCTCAGTTTGTGCCTAGTAGTAGTAATCTAAGGAAATCAAACACTAATTCTTAGAAATAAATTATTGAACAAATCTACATGGAAGAATATGTATTATTTATCCCAGTAATCATGATAAAACATATACAAAGGTTATTTATAACATCACATTTCTACCATTACAAATATAAAATATCGTCAAATTATTTTCTCAATTCCATGAAAGCCGTTCTTGGAAAAAAAGTATACAGAATCTTTGCACAATAGCATGGTGACTTAAAACTATTAATTATCATAATGCATCTGAAGGAAATATACAGCCTGTTTTCTCAGCAAACATAATTTGAAGACAATATATTCTGTGATATTTGTGTATATGTGAAGGGATGTAAGGGGAGGGGGAGAGCATGGGGGGGGGGGGGGGGGGGGG
>JAUTBZ010172911.1:0-10220 GCA_032361785.1 Lepetodrilus galriftensis | reverse complement strand
ACGGAGCTCCAGTTGGATTAATGACATGTGCTTTTCGAGGAGATTTTTTAGATTTGGTGTGGTGTTCTCTCCCGCAGCAGTTGGCTGCGCATTTTGCCACATTAGCGGCTATGGGACGAGTATGGCCGGAGAAGTGAGTACAGCTCAGCATAATCACTGCCCGGCCATAAATAGGGCCAAATATGGGGCCAACTCTGGTACTCTTTCTTACCCAATCAAAATCACAACAGCGATGACCATCCGCTTCTTTGTACAAAACTCAATCATTTCCAAGACACTATCAGCAGTGTTCAACAAGATAAATGCATTCTAATAAAACATATTGCAGATATGTAGATTTAATGTTAAGTTAATTACGTCCAACATTAATAAGCGATCATATCCACGTCAGCCTGATTTGTAACATTATAAAATGAGTCTATTCATGTTCAGTCGATCTTCTCTACATTGGCTCTGGTTGTCCTGTTTTCGAGACTCTCCATACACTAGCAGGTTTAGTATTTCACAGCTTGAATGATCCTTCCGTGTATGTGTTATCTTCCAAAGTAAATGCCTACTTAGATCTAAAGTGTTACGCAGATAGTAAAAATATAAATGACTAATGTTGATGTTCCGTTCGCTACTTCCTGAATCATTAATTCTCGATTTCGCTAAAACCTACTATCTACCTGTAAATACTTTAAGAGACTCGGCACTATCGCTGTTCGGAGTTTAGAAGAGGCGGAAATTATCGATGTTTGCCGATGTTGTAAACTTCGTTCTATTGCTTTACATACAACTGATAATTATATTATTGTCGAACATAGATACTCTGTTGGTTATGAACATATATTATGGCTGAGTTTGTTGTTCCACTTTGGCAGTTCGAATGCATGCATTCATATTATAGTTTGATGATTGATCAACCTAGAAACGCTGTACACATATTAGAAAGTTAATTTTGAGTTTGTTATGTTACACCCACAACATTTTTAATATACTCTTATAGTATCTCAAATGGTAGCTGATTCATGTGATTTAGCCATGTCCCACACTCCAATTTGCGTAATTTCATGGAATATAATCACATGAAAACTGAACAAATCTTACATGAAGTCACTTTTCGAGTTTTAATTTGCATGCAAACGTGAAAAACATATTTGACCGTTTTTATCATTATAATATTATAATATTAAATGGTAACGGGTTCGGATTCAATATGTTGAGGGATATGATAAATGTGACGTTATAACAACAAAAACTTGATGGAATCAGTATTGCTTTTATCGATATAACTTCTGTTTTTGAAATTCTAATTTGATTTAAATTGCTTACATTACAGGTAGTTATAGTAATTGTCATACGTTACTCCAAATGATCTATATATCTGTGTATAATTATAATTAAAATGTTTAGATAATAGTAATTACAAATGAATTTGTATCATTGATCATTACCGTAACAGTAAAATGTCATTACCGTAACACACTTTGTACTTTTACCATCAATTACAATGCGTTTGTGTTAATAACAATACAATCAAGGACACTGTATTTTGTATTTGTTGTTTTCTGTGTTATACATATTCAATACATAAGATTAGATAAGAACAATAATTCTGGAAAAATGTTTTACACATTTTATCGACAATACATTGAATAACCATTTTAGTTTTCATCTTTGACTTTATATGGTCAGTAACAGTTATTCTGCTGGATATAATGTGGGTAAGTTTATTAAATAATGATTAGATCATTGTATTGTAATTGATGAACCAACTACTTTTTTTTTAAAACACAACATTAATTGCTAAAAATATGGCATTAATTCATTACCGTAACAGTTACGGCAATGTCATTTTCTTCCGACTCCATTTATTTATCGTACAACTTGTCTAGGAACCTCGTTACTGAGTACGTATTCATTAACATAATTTAAAGTAGAAACATTAGATTTATAAATCTAAGCAAGTTTATATTTGGATGAATGCATGTCCCCCCCGGACATTTCTCAATGTATTTAGCGAGTTGGAAAAAGTGGCAAAAAGAATAGTTTTATGATCGGCAAAGATCATAATAGTACTTTTACCACATGTATTTCAAACATTGTAGTAGACTTAAACCAAATCCTCGTCGGCTTCCGATTCGTATTCGTCGTATTCGTCATATTTGTCGTCTTTGTTTAACTCTCGGAATCGCATTCGCTGTATAACGAGTTCGTCAATTGTAGTACTCGTATTCTTCCTCTTCATCTTCTTCGTCGTCTTCCTACTCCTCGTCTGGTAACTGCTCTTGTCGGACACGAACTCGCTGGGTGACGCCAAACCGGAACTTTAGAGTGCCTATAACTGGCCAGACAACCGTAGCGGCAGACGACAGATCCACGCAATCAGGTATTCCCACTTTACCTCTCAGATCTCGGAGAATTTGAGAGATGGGATTCTGGACCGTCATCAGGAACTTTCCGGAGCCGTCGGATATTTTTACGACAACGCGTCCCGCAAGTGATACGTCCAACTTAAAGCTACACCGGAACACCGACTCCGTAACTTCCAAATCTGCGAGCGTTCTCATCTGCTGCGGTGCTTTAACCGTCGTGTTTACGGCCCAGGTCACAGCGTGTTGCGTCGTGGTTTCGTTTTCGGAGTCGACGGTGACCTCGTTTCCGAAACTGGCCGAGCCTCGTAGCACTTCTTCCGGTACCCCCAGTTTAATCCCGGTGTTCATCCCTCTCGTGAAGCCCTTAGACATCTTCGTTGTCACAGTCGCTAGCGTTGTCCGTTGTGTCTGGAAGTTGTGTTGCTGGAACTGGTCCGTTTCGTTGTCAAATGTTGAACTGAATAGAATCTGTGATTGGAAGTCTGACTGCAGCTTCTTCCTAGAAAGGTTCGCTTGTCCTGAAACGACACGAACCCTGTCCCAGATGACGTCGATTTGGGCGTCGTCAAAGCGGACACCGCTACCGTTTTTAATCTTTATGTACTGTGTCCATGCCCAGGACTTCAGAACCTCTTCTAGATCTGTTACAGAGTTCGACATTCTAAAAATATAGAAAAATATATACATGAAACAAGTATAATTGAATCGGTATTTGACTGATGCAGGGGCGGATCCAGGCGGGAAATGAAATAATATAATGAATACAAGGAGACGAGAGAGAGAGAGAGAGAGAGAGAGAGAGAGAGAGAGAGAGAGAGAGAGAGAGAGAGAGAGAGACAGACAGAGAGAGAGAGATATCTGCGAGTGGAGCTACATTATGGCAGTGACTGTCCTGCAACAACCAGTTCTATAGATCCCATGATGAACAGATCCACGGGTTCTTCAACAACTGGCTTCCGCTGAATGTCTACACACTATCAACTCTCACCACAATCCAATGCAGATTCAAGAGTCGAGCACGCTGTGCAGATTCACTTCTAGTGATGTAATGTCTAACAGTTCGTGCCACATTGACGCCAGAAACACACCTCAACAGCCAACAAACAGTCGATATGTCATGAAATATGTGATTGGATTTGCTAATGAGATTTCATGTTCAGTCCCCATGGCGCCGCTTTGATTGGCACGGGCAAAAATTACGGCCAACAAGTGGTTTGTGTTGAAACTCCTTTCATTTCCCATGCGAGTTCTTAACGTTGCACAGTTGGTTGACAGACCGTTGTTACTGCAAGATTGTGTTTTGGCTGGCGCTTTTATGAGTATGTACATAGGAGTTTAATCTGTCAAAAATACATTACTGCAATGACAAACTGAAGGGGAACTACTGGAATCTGTAGAGAGAAATCACTTGAGATCATATTGGCCTCGCTTAAAAACAAAACGTTATATACGCACTGCCGATTTCAACAATAAAAGGTTGGTTAATGTTGAGGTTCGATTTTAATAATTTTAATATTAAAAACTTTCTCTATTATATATCTTAAATAGGTGGTTACACATTAGAATATTGGATAGGGTTAACGTTTACATGTTTGACCATTATTGTCAATGGTAATAACACAGCTAAATTAGTTCTTTGATAGAAATTACATGATATATATTACGTGTATAACAACTTGTTATATCGATATTCCTCATTAAATCATACCAATAACCTGCAATTTTGGACTTAAAGTCAGGTACTATTTCTCAGAATAACACAGATTCAAATTTACCTTTAATAAAGATCACATGTTTATGCATTGGTAATGTATTCATTGTATCATGTTCTACGTGAGCAAAGAAAGCTTATTGTTAAATGTGGGCATATTTGTTATATTGGAAAGGTTATAGAACCGCTTAGCAACAATGTCGTGTTAAAATACATGCGTTCCTTTAAATGTGTCTATCAGTATTATACGACATAAAAAAAAAGTATTCTAGTTGAAATAAGGGCAAACTGTGCTAATGTACGGTCGTGTACATGCGTTTGAGTTAATACTGACCACTAACATTTCCTATAGTTGGTCAACACAATTAGTATACCACTCATATGGATCATCATACCCTTAGATTACATATTTCAAAGGCAACGTTTCGGTGTGGATGAACCTTGTTAACGTACGGTACCATGTCTGACCATGATCCAGGGATCCGTTCAACATCGCATTTTTAGTCATATGAGAGTCGCAAGTCGCCATATATACCCAGAACAATAAATAAAGGGGAGGCAGAAAATTTGTGGAGAAGATTTCTCCTGTGGAGAAGATTTGTGGAGAAGATTTCTCATGAGTCGTAAGTCGCCATATACTCAGCAAAATAAATTAAGAACTGGCAGAGAATTTGTGGGGGAAATCTTTCCTAATTTTCGGGACTCGACTTGAGGAATGAGGTTACATTTGTATTCCAATTAGGACCTGACAGTTCTTGTAGGGTACCCCGAAGCTATTTACATTTTGACATTTTGAACTGCTAAAATAATATAAAAGATAGATTTATATATGTAAAACAAAAGGCTACTGACGCGGTAATTAATGTTGTTGAACATATGCTTAATGAGTTTATATCGAAGCGGAATATTTCTGTGGAATCAGGACACTGAACAAAGAAAAACAAATGCTGTAGTCCAATATCGACGTTGCAAATTCTGAACTGTGAGTGCCCCACGTTATTCTCAGTCGTCGATAGTGTGGAGAGGCATGCGTGTCTCTGGAATGGTATCCAAGCACGCCGCATTCTTCGGCAAACCGGATTAAGATCGATGACCTAATACGATCATTGGCCGCCAACGAAGAATGACGTCACGGGAAGGATGCTTGTACGCAGGTGCGACATTCGTGGAGAAAGTGCAAGCCTTCTAAGCACGTTGTCACATACAAGACACTTCCACGACTAGACAGTATTGACTTCAATGTTACCAGAAAAGTTTGGTGTTTTCGCCAAACAGACTAAACCGTATTTTTTCTTTTTTGTTGTAAAGGGAAGGTGACATATCCTTACTAATACATGTATACTCATTACATAACTGCCAGTATATTACTGTCATCAACGTACCAACATTATCAAGAAATTGTATAGTAAACGTATCGATTCGGAGTATCTACGTTTTAAATAGTTATATTGTAATTTTCTTGAGAGATATTACCTTTGAAATAGCAATCAGTACATCAAAATTACGCATACAATCCACTAAAACTAAAAAGGTAAAATCTCACTAGATAAAGAACATAAGGAGTTACGACTATCGTAGCGCTACGACTGTTCTGTGAAACAAAGGGTCAAGTCATTGCGATGGTTTCTCCAAGCTGCCATCTCTACTATATATTCAACATATAGCTCTCTCGTAGATATCCGTTCGCTAAGTATAAGATCACTTAGTATAGATACGAACACTTCGAGAAAAGATACCCTGGGTATAGCTTCTCGAAAGTCCCGTATCAATTCTCTCGCAAATGTTCGATCGCAACGTATAAGAGCGCTATGGAGGCGCTATTGGCTGCCCAGTAGATACGAACACTTCGAGAATAAACGATAGCCTGGACATAGTTTCTCGAAGCTGTCGTAAGTTCCCTATGCGGATGCTCTCGTAAGTGCCGATCAACATTTATAAGAGATCGATATGAGAGCATGAATCGCCAGGAAAATATACCCTGGGCCCGAGATTACGAGACTTTTTTCATACTCAACTCAGAATGTTGTTCATAAAACGTCATGTGACGTCATAGCTTGAGCACAAAAACGTACTCAGGTTATAACGACGTTATTAACGTCAAATGACGTTTTATGAACAAAATTCTGATTTGGGTATAATAGTCGTACTCAGACAAGTTTCGTAATCTCGGGCCCTGGCTTCCGATCCACTGAAGATCGTAGTCTGAGTTACGACTCTCGTAGCGCTACGATCTAGTGAACCGATCTAGTCCCATCGCTGCATACGAGTTACGACTCCCGTAGCGCTACGATTGTTCCGTCGAACGGAACCCAGCTCTAGACGTTACGAATTAATTTCAGACAGTTTTGTGTGAAATGCTGATTAATCTGTCAAATGGGCATTGTGTACGTTTCAAAGTGAAACCGATTTCAAAGGAAAAGAGTCGTGACATGTGAAGCTTCAAATGATATCGGCCGAAGTTGAAACGGCAAGTGTCAGTTATTGATGATCACGTGATCTATTAAGCCCCCCTACTTGTCAATCAAATACAGCAGTGAAACTATCTGCTATGTCAGGTTTCGGTAAATACCATGACGCACCGTTCTTTCAATTACTGTCTTGGGACTTATGTGTGGTCTATGTTGGGAGTAATTAGACGCTTGGTAATATTTAATATTGGAGTGCATTGGCTAGACGATATAGAAATATAATTATTCACGGGCGTCCTTGAATAAAAGCGGGCGAACTTGCGGTCAGAATGATAGATAGAAGGACATATTTTCTTCGTTAGCGCAATTGAGGTATAATCGCCTACACGTATTCATTATTCTTATATATTTTAAAATTAAAGTTCCCAGATCATATATTCGTCGGAACCAGTAGAAAACTATAATGCATGAGCGCTAGAGGCCAATAAACATCATCATGTGCCATTCACACATATAATTTGAAGAGTATACGTATCAACGCGCTAATCATACCTATTGGAAGAGTAAGAAAAGCCACTGCAATTAGATCCAACATGCCTTTTTTATAATGTACCCATGGTTCCTAAAATACTGTATCCGCCCCTGTATTCATGTTGCTAACAATAAGTAAATACTAGTAACTATATAATTGTTTGCACTCACGGGATTATACACTAGTATAGCCACTCATATCCGGTGCGGTTCGGCAACTGAACTGTCGGCTGGTGGAACACGTACTGATCATGATGTTTCTCTGAGATATTGACCTCTCATGAAGGACTTTATATATACCTCATACACTGCCTGTAAATGCCCTAACATTATTACCATGTGGCGGTGAAGCGTAAATCTATTTACTGATTCTATGATGGATGTGATCACCGGGTCAGTGGTTATATTGTCCATCCCATTGGTCACTACTGGTCATCCCATTGGTCACTACTGGTCATCCCGTTGGTCACTAGTGGTCATCCCATTGGTAGTCCCTTGAGCACTTTCTTCTTATCAAAATATCACAATTCATAGACAAGGAAGAAATCGTATCAGATTGACATTACTGTGTACAGGAATACATTGATTCCAATAATAACATCATATCCCGTTTTGTATTTAATAACATCGTATCGCGTTTTATACTTAATAACATCATATCGCGTTTTGTACTTAATAACATCATATCGCGTTTTTTTTGTACTTTTCTTCTTTTGGAGAGTTTCCTAAAATAGTGTATATGCTGGTTCCAAGACAATTCATGTTATTTCGGTTTTAGTGGTGAACTTATTACGGCAATTCTAACAACGTATTTGCATGAAAACACATGTTAAACGTATAACTAGCGAAGTATAAATGGCTAGTTTAAAATACTAAGGACGGCCTTACAGCCAATTTAATGCCCGAATATCCACATTCAGTCTCTGAATTGGATTTGAATTACGGCGTCCGACCTATGTCATTACCGACCATTTCGAAAGGACATTGGGAATAGTCTAGACCCCCGTTCCACAGAACCATTGCAGCGCTACGAGAGTCGGACTAGAATGTTGTTACTACTCTAGCTACGATCGTTCAGTAGAACGGTGAACAGGAAAATACTAATTATCCTAAATCTATAACATTGAACAGTTTTTTTTCTCTCCATTGATTACTCACACAGGCGTTGATTTCAAGAAACATAACCCGGCGAAAAAATAATTAAAAACTAAATAAAATATTTGCATTGGGGTATTAGGGTCGGAATGGAAATAGTACCATGGGAGGTAGCGAATAATGTAGGTTGAATGCGGATATGGAAACACAAAGTACTGGAATTTTGTAACAGTGACCATTGTTATCGTTGATGGTGCATTGCCATTTTGAAAACATCCTTCACTTTTTGTGTACTCTCATGTATAATTCAATTTTAATTAGATATAATAAAAAAGAAACAGCTATTGTTTATTGTCAGCATAACACATTGTCTTTCGTCAGTGAAATATCAACACCATCAGAAGTATGTCAAATGTTAGAAGGTTATACGTTGGAATAACTTTTGGGAGAGTATAATTATACTATTTGCCTCACCAATTCTATACATAGGAGTTGCGATGATTCGGTTTTATTGGTTTATTGACAGCGACACAACCCGACACAGTGACACATTCAAGAGTATTTGCATTATTAACATACTTCTCAATCAATGATTCTGAAGTGATGAATCAACACTACTCCTGTACAGATATCGCGACCAAATTACTATATTAGCATCCATTCAAGTCTGTTTCACACGCGCTACTTCGCACATTGGTGCCTTCTCAATTCATATTATCATATCTCTGATTGGTCCAAACATCTGCGTACGTCAGTCTTAGCTGTGACAGAAGTAGCTCCATAGCCCACGGCTGTCATACATAGTTAGCTCATCGAAGCGTCTTGCGTTTAGCTTGATCCAACAGTTAACATCCACTCCATAATATCGACGATTTCTTCAATCCAAAGCCGTTTTGTGTGAGAATAAAAGGATAGAGGATATGCTGCATTGATATTTGCAATTTGATTGGCGATCGAAGGACTGTGATCTGCATATGTCAGAAGCTATTAGGGAAAACTAACGGAAAAGACGACATGATGACAAAATCTCGCGATATCGCGTTGCAACATCTTCACTGACATTATTATTTTTATATTTGGGGTTTCAATACTCGTCAGGTGATAGTAATGGTTTTTAATTTAAAAGTTATATTTTAAATCTCAAAATGTTCCATCTTTTAATTGATAGGTGATTTTATTTTAGGCATATCAGTATTCAAACGGCAACAAGTTCGCAAAGGCAACTTTAAAATAAATATTCACGTTCTAAATAGAGATAATCAATACCTGAGAGAATGTACACTTTTGAGTTAAACGAACTTCAGAGGTGCGTTCAAAGACACAAGGGCTTGCAAGCGACTTACAATAGGCTTACCAAACTAGCTACTGTCTCAAGCGTACATGGGACAATGAACAGGGAACCAGTTTAGCGAAGCGGCTTACTCAGCCCTGTGCTGATTGAACGCACCCTAGCATTTAGATGACGTTTACAAGTGTATCGTGCATACAATATATACAACCAGATAAATTAATTTAGTTAGTCATGGTTAGATAACTCTCTAGCTAATATATACGATAGCTTCACGGTGGTATATTATCTATAAAACCTGCTACTACTAAAAAGCATTCTCCCAGAAAATCACTGCTGCCCAAATAGTACCACACAAGAATACTAGAAAATCGGATATTTCTCATAGCGTGTTTAGCTCTGTTCGCTGATCGATTCCATGGGACAATATTCTTTACTTTGTCACCAATTTCACCCTGATTTCTCCCGAGGACTTCCTCGCTATCGTATATTTCCACGCGAGCGTCTACCACTGACAGCGCGCCCTCAATATAATGCACAAGGTTAAGATACTATTTCTCAATTCCTTCCGGGAGCGGACTCCAAACCGATAACCAGACCCATTCCTTGGCGTTTATCTTTTCCTAAGCTGCACGTGGCGGTGGCGGGTACTAGTTATTGATAGTATTATATTCAGACGCATAGCTCGTCTGTTCAAGTTAGATCATATTCAAGAAGACGTAATGAGCCGACATATTGGACTGGATACGGTCCGGCACCAAGGGACTGTTTTGAAATCTCCTGATTAAGATTATTGGCTGATGATCTGGCGAGAAAGGGGGAGGGAGAGG
>JAUTBZ010172900.1:0-10221 GCA_032361785.1 Lepetodrilus galriftensis | reverse complement strand
AACAAAACACTTAAAATCCTTGTGAAAAATACTGAAATCTAACTTTAAACTCAATAAGAGCGGAAATAACCTGTTAACATCAGGAATATTATTAAAACAAATTGATCTGAACATGTATTTAAAAATCGATTCACATTAAAATTAATAATCAATTCACAAAGACAGAATCGCGTATCACGATACAAGAGGTAAACTCGCGATGCATCGGTGAATCGTGGCACCCCTATTATAAGTAGCGTATTATTATTATTATTATTAAGATATGACAACAAATACGTGTACAGCTCGAACTCACATATGTCTGTGGAGAGAAAGCAAATATGGAAGCCGGATGTCACTTTATAATCATACGACCACAGAGTTAACCTATGGAACTTTCTGAGAATGGCCGATTGCTGTTGTGCTGTTCGTTACTGTTATTTTTTACAGCATACTATAGGTCTTTGTTAGCCCCTAGGTCCCCACTATTCTATTAACGCATTTTATAAAAAAAAACATACATAATTGAAAACATCAAAGCACTTTGCTATTGAAGTGGCCGTAAAATATCTGGCGCCGAGATTACAAAACTTTCTGAGAATGATTTCATACTCAACTCGGAATTTTGTTCATAAAACGTCATGTGACGTCGTAGCCTTCAAGTATTCTGTGAGTCTAGGGTTATGACGTCACATGATGTTTAATGAAATCGTACTCAGAAATGTTTCGTAATCTTGGACCCAGAACTTCAGACGTGAAATGAAGCGGCTGTAACACTATCAGATTAATTCCGTAAATATCAAACTCATTACAGGGTTCCGATAGCTCTTTACACTACTAGTAAGTACGTGAAGCGACAAGACTTTGTGTTAAGCTTTCATGTTTCCCGGTAGCGCAGTTGGCTAGGCGCTCAGACACTGTAAGGGTGTGTTTCCGTTAGTACGGCTCCGGTCCGGCTACGGTGTGGGTAATGATTGGATGCAAGTCATTTATCCAGGCCTGCGTTTCATGAAAGGGGTGTATTTTTACGTCAGACGTAAAGCACAGAATACCGGTACATGCACCTAGTTACATGTACTCCGTGCTTTATGTCCTGATATACGTCCGGTGTGAATTTACACCCCTTTCATAAAACGCAGGCCAGGTGTGGTGCAGCTATGTGCGCTCTTTTTCAATCACTTGTAATGACGTGACTTGCACCCGACTATGCTAGAAAATGGGAGAGGAAAACGTGATTTGTACTGAAAGAGCTAAGACTTTCCTTATGCAAGTCACTGGTAACAACTATTGTCAAATAATTCCAAAGGACGGGTGGTAACATTTGGGCTTCGGAGCCAACGGTCCCGAGTTCAAATCCTGCCCTGTGGCTCCCGGCATCAATGTTCGCGAAAGTTCTATTTCTGACATGATATTGATAGGATGCACTGTCTGTAGAGTGGCAATGCAGATATTATCCTTGGTCTGTCAGTACCCACATTCAGCGCTACAGATATTGCAGGTTTCCTCCTGTCCTAAACTAACAAGTTGTGATACGTTAATAGTGGAAAAAATCTAGAAAGCGACTCTTACTTTCTAAACCACCCCAAAATATTATTACAAAAATAAATGAATTCCGAACACATATACAAGTGTACTTCTCTCTGCAGGTCATGCCCAAGTACTTCAGGAACCAGGGCAAGCGAGGTCAGTGGGGGCGGAACCGGCCGTTCGAACAAGGCCCGCCTCCGAAGAGGAGACGAGACGACGGCAGTGGATACAATGATTGGGGTGGCGACTACGGAAACGGCTGGCAGAATCGCGGCGGCTACAACAATGGCGGCCCTCCGCGTGGATATAACGGTGGCCCGCCACCACGCGGATTCAACAATGGCGGCCCTCCGCGTGGATTCAACAGAGGTGTGTGACTATCTTGCAGAACATTAACAATAATAATAGTAGGATTAATGTAATTATAATAATAATAATGATATTGATATTATAATTAATAATTTCGTCACATATGGGTGAAATATTCCCAAGATGATGTAAAGCACAAATTCATTCATTACATTTATTATCAGCTGATGACAGTAACATGAGTATAGCACATTCCAGATTTGCAATCTTGCTCATACCCAGGGCTCTAGACTTAACATATGCCCGATGTATGGGGGCAAATTAAATTACAAACAAAATGCAATTTTAAAATCTCACCGACAGGTACACGTCACGGCCAGCAGCTAGCGGAGCAGGTGTTTGGGTGGATGCAGTGGATACAGGGGGACCAGGCCACCGCTCCATCGCAGTCGCTGTTCCCCAAGTCCCAGTGGGACGACTACAACCCCGCCGAGGACGACATCCCCGGGAGGCTGGGCAACTTCGCCAAATACCTGACTGAGTGCTACGACGACGACGAGATTCAGCTGATCGACGACAACCTCCGCGACGGCTGGTGGCAGCTGGTCACTGAGTACAAGCAGGAGCCGCTGTACAAGATCAAGAACAGGTTCATCCTGACGGCGTCTCTGTACATCAGCGGCGTGTTCATCGCACGGACGGTCGGCGGGGACAAGCGGATCAAGCGGGCTTGTTACCGGAGGGCGCTGCAGGTCCTCCGCAGCAAGACCATCAAGCAGATCGTCGGCCAGAAGGACGTGGGCGCTGAGCTCCTCCGGAAGGATCTGGAATCGTTTTTCAAACCAGACAAGCACTACGACGACCCGTTCGATATCGCGCAGAAGAGGTTCATCAAGATCGTCCGCGGAGAGATTCAAGCGGACGAGAACTGCGGGAAACCCGCCGCACCATTGACGGATGAGGAAATGAAAACGAGGCTGGCGAACGTGACGGCAGGGTTGAAGACGACGAAGCGGAGAGCTAGGGACAACCTGCTGTACTTTTTGGATACGGTCGCTTTCAAGTTCCAACTTCCGACGACGTGCGTTATTAAGATTCTCGAGTCCGATCCCGCGTCGACGAATCCCGCCGAGGAGATAGTTTGCGACGTATTCTTCGACAGGTTGCTGGTTTCTCGGGGACGTGGGAATTCCAGGAGGACGTCGCACGCGCAGGCGTACGACAACGCGTTTGACGCCCTGTCGAACTTGTCTCCCGAAGAAATCCTGGCCAAGAGTAAGGAGATTGAACAAGAAGATTTGAAGGTGAAGATGATCGAAGTGTGGCACAAGAACCGACACTACAATTCCGAGTCCAACATCGGCCGTTTGAAAGTACAGAGACTCGATCCTCTCGAGATAGACAAGACTTGGGACGAGGTGGTGATCGTGGAAGGACATGATCACGCAAACGATCGCAGGAGGAATGCATTCAGCATTCTGTGTATGACAGCAACTTGGAACGCCATGATGTTAGAATGGAGTTTCCACGAGGAGAACGATATGTACAGGTGAGTTCGCAGAATCTATTTTGCCAAATTGGGGCCGCTCGTTTGAAACCTGGTTACCTTACCGTGCTTGTTAAGGCTTGCAAGCATTGAGCGGAGAAAAGAAAATACGAAGGTATTGATTTCAAAATTGGAAGCGACACTTTTGACATTGAAATTTTTATTGTATTTTTAAAATGTACTTATTGTTTTCTTTTCCAAACATAATATTTTCATTCTAGCACATTAATCATCGGGGATACATTGATACTGACAACAATGAACAAAATATAATTGAAATGATAGATATTTTGATGAAGTTGTGTATGGGTGAAAAAGCTTCCCGCTGTGATCATGATGTAAAACATCACATGATGAAGTTATCTACATAAGGTCCATAGTAAATAAGTAAATACAAGTAAATACAAGTTCTATCATTTGACAAATTGGAATGAATGGACTGATCCAAATGTACGGTTTATTTTCAGATGTATATTCACGCTGCAGCAACATAAAATCGGTGAGGGTGTTTCAAGAGACCAAGGCGAGGCCAAGCACCTAGCATCAATGGATGCTCTCTTCAAACTATACGAGACTCGACCTTGTATCCAGGTTAGGCCACATCTATCATCCATGTCTACTGGTTGATATTATAAGTGAACAAACCTTGAAAACAGCTCTAAAATAAAAAATTAAATAATAATTTTAAAAAATTGTATCCATTTCTGACAAATAATCAGTTAAAATCAAATCAGTTGTATGCCATGTGCACCAATTGTTCATCCAGTCCAAACTGCATTTCAAGAAAATGTTGTACTAGTAATCTGAGCATTTATCAAGGTTTATGTCATTTCCTGCTGTAGAAAATAGGTATGGCGTGCCACAATTTAGACCCTGATGTTACGAAATTGTATATGGGGATTTGTGAACAAAACTTTTGAGTCGAGTATGAAATCGTACTAAAAATGTTTCGTAATCTCGGGGCGTAGACTACAGTACCAACCATTTTGTGAAACGCGGACCAGCCTAGTAAATTCCTATCACAGCTTGCATATTTTGTGTATTCGATGATTAATGTATCACTATGTGTGGTATTACGGAACCAGTGAGCGTCTATACTGGATATTACTATCGAGCGCTATATAAATCAATTTATTATTATTATTCTATTTATCAATCTTGACCGTTTCCCTGTGCAGGTGGCGTCGGTGACTACAACCCCTGTAAGGAGTTTCAAGGACATCCAGGACCGAGCCCAGCAATTGAAGACGGAACTCGGTGAGACCGGCAACGACGACATCATTGTCACCATTCCAGAAGGAGGCATCGTGATCTACAACGAACACGAGGACGATGACGACAATGATGACCAAGATGACGCAAAAAAAGCTGCCCGCAACAAGGAGACGCCAGTACCCTTCTGCGGTCCTGTATGGCCGATGCCACCGCAGATTCCACCGCCGCCAAACAGCGGAATCTGGGATCCTGCGACGAAGCGGGCTCTCTCTACTCCCTGGGAACAGCCAGCTCCAACAGTCGAGGGGGACACAAGTAAAATCCCCATGCCGTTGATCGCAGAACCAGTACCTGCGGCTAACACTGCAGCCGACACGACGTCCAGTGGAATTGAATCCAAAGCAGACGGAGAAGAAACAAATCTTCCTGAATCGACCGCGGATTCGACCGACGACAAATCCAAGGAAGACCCACTGAACCCAAAGTCCATAACCCTACAGGAATTCACGGACAACTATCCCAATGTCCCGCTGAAGTACCGCGTCAACAAATGGAGGAAGATGGTGATCGAGGACGAGATCGAGAAGCACGTGGCGACGGGGACCCTCGAGGACCTCATGTATCGCTTCGGGCAGGGTCTGCAGGACTCGGGAGACCTGGACCAGATCAAGATCAACGCGGCCAAGTACGGGCTGAGGACGAAGAAGGAGCGGTTCGGAGGCGAGATGTACTACAAGATCTACAAGAAGCTGACGCCTCAGGAGGTCCTGGAAGCCCTGGAGAAGCTCGGCCCCGTCAGCGGGAGGTACAGCCTGGTCCCGCGCGACGAGCTGCCGAAATACCAGACGCCGCAGGTTGGGGTGAAAGGCATCGCCTTTGTCAAGTCAGATGATGCTCAGCCGTCTGATGTTCAACCGTCTGATGTTCAGCCGTCTGCTGTTCAGCCGTCTGCTGGCGAGCTGCCTTCTGCTGATGCACAGCCGCCTGCCAGTGCACAAATGCCTATGTATTCTATCCCGATGCCCCCCGATGCGTGATGATGTTTTAAGGGAGATGGTTGGTTACGTGTCGCGATGCCTTGTGTAATGTACGATGTTTTGTGTAATGGAACGGTTCATCGGCATCTACGCAGCTACTGTTGTCGCTGTGGCTGTTATAAATACAACGCGTGGACACGTTTGAATGAAACTGTGTGGGTGGTGTTGTGAACAAAACAAGACTGAGTGGGTGACTTTAATGTTTTGTCTCGGAACTTGGGTCTGGCTTCTGGCAAACATTTCTCAAACATGTTCACGGATCCTGTCTTCTGAATAAAGCGATGGAAATTAACAACAGCCCATTGGCCATTTTTCATAGTGTTAAATATCCATCCTAAAAGATAGTAGAACATTTGGGTTAGTATTCCAACATAGTTTTCACCACAACTCGGTGTTAACATTTATCTTTTGGCTACAAAGAAGGTTGTAGTTGAAAATGGACTGTTTCGGTGGGGAAGTAAGTTCAGTTGTGGGTTACAGTGGTTTCAATAGGTCCATTTCTACTTTCAATCTTGCCGATACAACTTTGTAGATGAAAGTATGATGTATGCAGGTCTTTTGCCTCTTACTTTTGTGCTCGTTTACCACCTACTTACGATTCTACTGAAACCACTGGGGTTCAATTGGTTACTTTCATGACATTGTTGTGAAACGTTCTGTGAGAATAAACTTCCTAATTGGTGTTGTTGTAGTAAACAGAATTGGCAAACACTCTCGCTCTCTAAGCAGATATTATAACTACCGTATTCGACATATTAAACGCCCTGCTCCAATAAACGCTCCCCTTAACTATTTTAATAAAAAAAATATAAAAAAAATTCCCAAGGGATTTAATGCTGGAATTTGGGAAATTCTTTCTAAAGACTACCGTACTGTTTGTGATCCAGGAAGTTTTTCTGATATAAAAATCGTTGTTTAAAAAAAATAAAACGCCCTGGCCGTTTAATACGTCAAATACGGTACTTTCAGTCAGGTTCTGAGTAAAAAGACTTGTACAACTGTTAACGATTTTCCTATATTATTGACCCAAATATTGTACATGTTGTATGGATGGAATAATAATCCATGCTATTATATCCCTCGTATAGCATGTCCAAAATCAAATATAAACTAAATGTATCGTTTCATATTTGTACTTGTTTTAGTTGCACCATCATACACTGTATTTCAATATTCATCTTCATTCCATTGTTTGCCCATTTGAATTTCTCTCATTGGACATTTAATTACATTGGAGTCAAGGATTCAAGTTTTTGTATTCTTTCTGATAATTCATTAATCAATTGTGAATCGGATATCATTAGTATTAAATAACACTTTGAGTTTAATTCAATTTGAATCATTTCCATTTATCATGTTTATCAACCCTGATATATATCATGTACGAGTTCATTATAGTTTGATTAATATACATAGTATAATGTTGTCATTGCGCTGATAATTAGGCTTGACATGTGTATAGTTTCACATGATAGTTTCATGATGATCATAGTTTCACATTCTCTACGCCCAGTTTACTGTCAACTTCATCGTCGCAAATGGGTGAAAGATTCCCGCAGCGACGTTAAACTCCATATTCACTCACTCACTCAGTCAACTTTAACTTAGTTAGAGTTTACTTTAATGTGTTGCTGTATTTTTTTTTATCTTTCCCAATTGTTTCATACTCTCACTTCTGGGGATACGTAATTCCGTTCATGAAGTGCGAACGGAATTAGGTAGCGAGAATGCCACGATTCCAGCACACGAGTGTTTTCATTGGTCACATTGTTAATATACATGCATTTCCTTAAGCGTTGCCGTTATGCTCAATCTAATTAAAATCAGATCTCATTTCGCGACCTTTTTTTTCTAAACTTAGCGAGTGTCCAAATATCTGAGCGTCGGTTTCATATCTGATTTTAATTAGATTGCAATTTCCTGTAAATATAAGCATAATTTTCAATGTACTATTCTTTTCACTTTCTGAAGGCAGACGACGGTCAGTGAACTTATATCACCACTAGCTTATGTGTCTCTTTATGATCATTAATTGTCGTTAAATATTCACCATGTAAAATGAAAATTTCTGTGTATGTACATTGTAGTATTTGAATTCTCTCTGATACGAACCATTTCATATTTGGGATGTTTTAGGTTGAAAGTTGGACGTTTCTTAATCTGTTGATTGGACAATATTGCGTATTTAAAATTTCCAATGATAGATTATTAGGAATTTGTTACCATTGTGTGTAATCATCAGTGGATTTAATCATCGGTGGATGTAATCAGTGGTGGTTCCACGAGTGAATGGAGTGCCCACAACCTTTTGAAAATAAATCTCATACATTTCATTCTTTAACACTCTAACTGCTGTCTTAACCACATAATATTGTTATTTACAGCATCAATGGTTGACTCTGGCATATAGAAGGTTAAACATATAAATATCTCAAAAGCTGACTCTCCACCCAGCGTTCAGCGTCTGGAAGGAGCCACGGGTGTTAATCGAATAAACATTAGATATCTTTAGTTTTCTCACGTTCAACATCAATGCGAGAGAATTTCTGAGCATTACGTTAGTTTTATTGAAAACATGATATTTGACGAGTTTGTCTGTAGGGAAATTTATATTAGAATGTGCGAAAGCGAATTTTCACATGAATTATTGTGAGGTAATAACTAATATAAAGGAATTCTAGCATTAAAAGTTGAACGTTGGGGAAAACAAAAGGTCTCCATCATGAACATACAGATATGTTAATAAATATGAAGCTGTACTGGGTTGCTGGTCTTCATTTATTTTACAGTGCTCCCTCGATATAACGCTGAAGTTGGGGTGCATGACATGTCACCCGCGTTATAATACCCGTATATATCAAATATAATTGGAGAAAAAATAAATATATTTTTATTTTATTTTATTATTTTTAAATGGGGTCCTGCGTTGTATCCGAATCCGCGGTGCATCGAAGGGCGTTATATCGAGGGATCACTGTATTTTGTTCAATATCCAATCTGATGGAAGAACATGTACGATATGATATGATATACCCAATCCTCTCACACCAGAGATACTTTATTATTACGCTCAGGACTCGCTGCATAGTACCACAGTGAAGTGTCAACGTAATTAAAGGTACCCCTAGGGTGCGAGGATGGATATACCCAAGCTGGTTTTTTATGTTTTTATTTTTGTGTGTGTTTGATTTGGGGTTAAAATTCAGTTTCAAGATTTTTTCACTTGCATCCTTGCTGGCATGCCTATCATGTACTGCTTGTACTAGTCTGGATTCCCCCCAGTTTAGTTTTATAGTGCTAGCTCACTGGAATATCACATGCCGCAGATACAACATGGATACCCAAGTGTGATGACGTATTATATTTTGAAGAAGAAAAGTATTGGGATTGTAAGTAGACGTGGGATGGCCATTGATTCATTTAAAATCTGGTGGTAAAATCTGGTAAAACATATAAATGTGCTACGCATTCAGGGGCGGATTTAAGGGGGAGCTCACACCCCCTAACCTGAAAGTCTGGATCCGCCCCTGGCATTGACTGTTTTCAAGTCAAACAACTGACAATATCCTATTGTGATGTTGCACAGAAATCCCATGATGCAGATGTGACTCGTAACTAGTGATACAGATGAAATAGGTAACTGGTTGTAAGTCAACAATCTGCTATAGTACCGTATGCGTTTATGTACCATATCGATATTCAGTAAACATTTGATACTTTGATTAACACGTATCTGATACTCTTGTCTGCTATTAGGTGTCATTGGCACAGTAAATAGCCTGTCACTGGAAATGACTCAAGTAAAACTTGCATGAGGGCATGTTTCATGTTATGTAGTTGAACAGAAATGTATATAGATTATCTAGAGACTAAGAGACGTGATGACTCTATTAATATTAAATATATTTTAAAAACCAACATTGCCAACTATAAATTTTCAAATGGCACACTAACTTACATGTTTTGCATAAAGATGCTAAAGTCAATCTTTAGCAGGGTTATTTCATATATTATTTTGGTTATGAAAAATATTAATATTTTCGAAAATATGTATTTGATCCAAAATAGGCATATCCTGCATTGGAGATTCGAACATGCTAGATAAAATCTGGACCCAATTTTCAACGGATCTACTAAGAGTTGTCTACCGTGCCCTGCAGAGGACGCTTATGCGTACAGAATGGCGACGATGGGTGAGAAATGTTCACACAACCATAATAAAGAGACGCTTTTAGCTGTTATAATTTACTGCTTATACAAATATTCTGTAATTAATACGATCTCTACGACATAATAGTCGCGATGTAGTCATAGGTGTTGCGCAAGACGTCTGTATAGCTCTCCACAGGCTACATTTATTTAGAAGAAAAAACACGTTAAAAATCGTTCAAAGACACCGGTAACTGGACACATTTTGTGGCTCCTGCATGTATGTATCGATATAATGTGTCTGAGAAACGTAAATTTAAAGCATACTTGGTAAAAGATATAACAGACATTTTTTTGCCAAAGTTTTAATGGAAGAGACATTACCAGGTTCAGTACACCCCTCAATTGGGGCATGATACCCAATCGGGACATCATACCCCAATACAGGCATCAAAAACG
>JAUTBZ010172889.1:0-10221 GCA_032361785.1 Lepetodrilus galriftensis | reverse complement strand
AAACGAATTTCGATCTGAGACTAATTGCGCTTGATTTATCCACCCACAAGTTGTTATTTAGTGATGCACTTGATCCCAAACACTCGATAGTTACAAAAAAAAATCTTATTTTAAAAGAAATAGTTGAACGTTCCGCTATTCATCTTGTCAGCGAAGCATCAACTGAACTATGAACGATTTGCGAGAAAACGTTTCGTGTGCGTATTATATGTTTAAGTCGTACCACTGAGTTATGTCCCCTTGTATATACATAATAAAGAAAATATCAATACGACCATATTCAGGTTGTCTATCAGTAGACTACATGGGGTTGCATTGGATATTTGTCTACCAAGCCAGCGGTGGAAGGGAATGTATTTTGCAGTTGTAGCTAAGAACTAGTCTAAAACAACTATACATCTCTGTGATATTATGCCTTTAAGGGCCAGTAGCTTTTTTGGACAGTCCAATTTAGTTGTATCATAATATACATAATTATAACAACGATTTTTCTTTAATGTTCACAATATCCAGGTACTATTCCAGGATGAACAGACGGACTGGCAGAATAACGGCACTCGCGCCCCCGAGCACAATTCCAAAATGTGATAGAAATACTCTTCACAAAATAGCTTGATCCTTAATGTATTTCCTTTGAGTATACCGGTATAAGGCTAGTAAAGATGCTTACCGTTCACTTCCACCTCACAAAGGTCCATTACAGGCGTCGTGTTATTTCCATTGGCAACAGTTGTATACAGCGCGACATACTGTCCAGTGTACGGACACGGGAAATACAGGGGGTTAGCTATGCTCGAACCATCAGGACTTCCGGTGATATTGTAGCAGTTTATTCCGCTGGGTATTTCCGTCGAGTTGGACACCGACACCTGGATTCCATTTCTGCTCCAAGTGTCTGTGTACGTAAACGAAATGTGAATTTATGTTCAGGATCCTTACAGTTACATATTAAAATTGATTAAAAGTATTAAAGACATAATATCACAGTTGATAAACATGTATAATCGGACAAACGAATTTAGCTCTGAGACTAATTACGCTTGATTTATCCACCCAAAAGTTGTTATTTATTGATGTACTTATCCCCCAGCACTCGATAGTTATAAAACAAATACTATTTGTTATTAAATAGGGGAACGTTCCACTATTTATCTGGTCATATGTTGCATCTCTATTCTAAGAAGGATACGAGCATACATTAGAGTTATGTCCCCTTGCATAATATATTAATAAGCCGTTGACCGTGTTTGATTTAAACCCGACACTAGAGTCGCAGGGGGTTGGCAGTGAATATTTGTCAAACACACAGCGGTGGAAAGCTTTTTTGAAGTATAAACATGATTTTATGTATGTCAAGTAAATGTACTTTGCAGTTATAGTTAAGAACTAGTACAAAACAACCATACATATCTGTGATAGTATGCCTTTAATTTAGACACCACTTGGAAACCAACAATATATCATTAATATGACATACACCCCTCAATTTCCATTACGCAGTTATCTTCTTTTGATTATAATGGAGGAGGAAATAATGATAAGGTGTTCCGATTATTATTACTAGATTCTACTTTGATGCATACATACTTGCAATGCTATACTACCCAACATTTGTTAGCACAAGTAAGGGTGGTATTATATTATATTATATTATTTTTCAATATGGGCTCATTGAATAATCTTTTCCTACAAAAATGGTACGATCATTAGCAAATTTGAGTAGTAATTTTAATGCTAACTCAATGACAGGATATCTGGTCATGTTGGCATGACTGTTTGTAGACTTTATCCAGATGTACGTATACAATAGAACCACATAATATATGGTAAATCCCTGACGTATAGTTTAATATACAGTATACATTTAGTATGCTATGTAATGGCACTGTTTTAATTAGATCATACTCTATTTACATTTATCAAACTATTAATAATGGAAAAGCTAAATTATAGATATGACTGTAGCAACTAACATATCATACTCAACATTAAAATATCGCCACGGAATTTCAAAATGTGGTTCTATAGTGTATGCATTCATCTCGAGAAAGTCATCAAACTATCACAACCAGGCCCCGAGATTAACTTTTCTGAGTACGATTTCATGCTAAGTTTTGTTCATAACCTGTGATTTAGCGATCATTAAATATTATGTTTTTGTGCATCAATGTGGAATCTAATACATATTAAAGATGTGTCTTGGGCTTCTTTAAAAGAAATTTGAACGATTTATTTTTAACCTTATTTGAAGCATTGGCAAACTGTTGTTGACAATTTCTATATTTCTCCCGTCAGCTAAAGTTATAGGATTTTATTAATTTATTTCTTTGTAATAATAAATGCCCTTATAAGGTTTCATCTCTTGTGATTGTAAGTTATTGTATGTATTCCGCAAGTATCTGAATATCTACTTACCTCTTTCAGTAAGTTTT
The DNA here is from genome assembly GCA_032361785.1 of Lepetodrilus galriftensis. Lineage (NCBI taxonomy): Eukaryota > Metazoa > Mollusca > Gastropoda > Lepetellida > Lepetodrilidae > Lepetodrilus > Lepetodrilus galriftensis. The sequence goes on along the minus strand of JAUTBZ010172889.1, from coordinate 7,789 downwards.
GACAATGTGTTCATGCTCTCTTCAAACTCGGCCAAACTGATTTTGGTATCACCTGTAGAATAGAACAACATCTTTATTCACTCAGGCCGATGAGGCACACATATATATTACAAATATGGACATGACAATCGTGAACAGAACTTGAAGCAGCTAACGAATATGTAACTTCTTCTGTTATTATTCGTATTTTCTGAACTTGTGTATTCACGGTATGGGATCGTGAACGTCTAACCATATTTCCAGATCGGAAGTAAACGATTTATAACGCGAGAAGTAAGTTTGTTTATTTCAATTAGTGTAGCATTTAAAACTTTATTTTCGCAATAAGACAATAACAAGTTTTGAACATTCACGCTGTAAAATTATAGTTCCTATTGCATATTGTGACCGACTTTCAACTATATTCTCCATGAATCTTTTTCTAAAATTACACAATTATCCGTTCGGCCAGGTCGTTGATCTGCCAGTTTGCTATGTTTGTGCTCAAAACACCAAAATGTGTTAACGTTTTTATAAAACTAGTATACATATGTTTTGAGACAGACATTGTGCACATACACGTGAAATTTCAGTTGTTTTTACAGAAAGTGCGCCGAAAGCCGCGTAATATAATAACATTGTTAACGATTTCCAGACCCCGTTTTTTCTCATGGTCTGTAACTCTTTCACCGCAACTTTGACATGACTTACTTTGAAAATTAATATCTCGACTGTTACTGTTCGTAACTATTTGAAATTTGCTATGCACATAGCTGAATAATAGGGCAGTTGCCTGGATACTATTTTAAAAAACATTGTTTTAAAAATCTCGATAATATGCATGTAATTTATGAAAAATGATCGGAATCACCTACATGTTATGGTCTAAAAAGCGTTTGTAAAGTAACAAGCAGCCTGGATATTTTGCATGCATCATAATCGATGTGTCTACTCTCAGGGTGGGCATTTATATAATCTAACACCCTCTACTTTAATCACAATATATTAAAATGCTACACTTATGGAAATAAACAAGCTTACTTCTCGCGGATAACTCGTTTACTTCCTATCTGGAAATATGGCTAGCCGTTCACGATCCCATACCGTGGTATTAACCTCGATGGCTCTAAATATCGGGGGTGTTACTAACCATTATCGTTAATATCGCCCATGAATTGTTCCACATCTCTTTTATCCATTAATTGTTCCATTTCTGATTGGTCGATAAATCCATCCTTATTCGTGTCTAATTGAGCAATTTCAAAATCTCGCTTTCCTGAAATATAAGAAAAATTAACATGCGCTGAAGACGTACTCAACTGTATATGATATTTTGTGTTCTGTGAAATAAAATACTATACAGCATACCAGTGAATAGAAGCCTATATATATATTTATTATATACTATATATTATGTTACTTTGACACTTTCTGACCCGGCCTGAGAATACGACACTTTTCTGAGTACTATTTCATGCTCAACTCAAATGTTTGTTCATAAATCCCCATATACAATCTGAGCTTGATAATGAAATCGTACTCAAAAAGCTTCTATTAAAGGCAGGCTTCTAGTAAAGACAAGCTTTTAGTCTGTACACATGCAACTACACTGATTAATACAAGAATTAAGGCAGCAATTCAAAAATATACAAACAAGTATGAAAATCATTGCCAAAAATGGTAATACCAAAATAGTTTCAGACATTAAATAATCATTTCAAAACATCAAAATAGCTACGCGTCGTTATATTATACAACATAGTAACAACCGCACTGGAAAGCTTTCTCACCACGAAAATATGGTCTAACATGTCTATAAATTTTAACTGCTTTGTCGATTCCTTTCAGCACTCTTCCCCAGCGGATCCTCCGCCTGCGCCAACCGTGCGAGTCATCAGGAATAACGGACAGGCCGACGACAAGTAAAATAAAAGCTGCTTTCATCTGCGAAACAAAATCTAATAATGTAAAAGCGACGACACAGACTTACAATGCACTGAATTCAACGTGTATTGCATTTATAAAGCTAATCTAGTAAAAGAAAAAAGAAGAATATGATTCATTTTACAGTTCTGGGTATCCTTTCACTAAGCTCTCTTAGTCCGGCAGAAATACCCTGTTTTTGGGGTGAACCCGGTTTTGGAGTCTAAAGGTTTTTTTATTTTGGTAAAGGGGACCTCCTAAATCACAAAACTGGCTGATGCCACTCTGGCATCCTTGGGCAACTTTTTTTTATTCACATTTGAAGTTTTGGTATACGACTCTAAATAACCTCCATTTTCACCAATTATAGTGGATGGAAATTTATTTATGTTATGGGGATTTGGTGGTCACTAAAACATAGACAATTTTAAAATTAAAAGAGAAATGTACTAAAACAATCAAGATGGCCGCCAAATTTGCATATTTTAACGGTTTTTTTTATTACATTTTGGGTACTACCAGACTTAAAGTCGTCTGAAATATAGTTTTAATTGATGATTTTGATAAAGTGAAGGTTCTATATAGGTTCTATATATAGGTTCTACAGACTGTAGGTTATCTGTTAACACAAATATTGTGTTAAGATTTTGATTAGTCACTGAGGTATACTAGTTTGAACATGGTAGGGGTACATCTCAAAATCTTATCCACAGCGCTCTCGTTTAGCTATAATACGTTGCAAAGAGAGCGCTATGATCTCTTAGCGGGTAAGAGAGCTTTGTGAAAGGATACCCTGGATGTTATAGAAGACATTTAGCTAGTATTAAATCTGTGTCCAATACGATAAGCTGTTATATGCTACATGAACATGATGGTAGTGAAAATGTAACACTACTTTTTTAAAATTAAAACCCTATTTATTAATTAGTTGACGCAATGCAATCTTTCTATAACGGTAGAATCATAGACTTGACGATTGTGGAACATGTAGAAATACAATAGAGTTTTGATAGTATAACACATGTATACTACTACTACTACTACTACTACTACTACTACTACTACTACTACTACTAAATAAATACTACTTCTACTGCTGATACCACCACTACTACTACTACTACTACTACTACTACTACTAATAATAATGCATTTATAGAGCGCCGATAGCTTCGAACATATGCTACTTAGTGACACTTTAACAGAACGAATAATAACAGTAATAATACTTGTAAGAATAGGACACTTATATAGCGCAACATTCCATGCGCAATGTATGCTCAGGGTCCAAAGATAATATGTAAAATAGTTACAAATATAAGCCAAAGTTGTATCTTACCCTTTAGGCTGTCGAAGAAGAACCGATGCAGTGGTGAGGCAAGGTTGTACATTTATACCTTCGCTATTCCGGATATTCACAAGCATATTGTGGCTCTTCGTGTCAAATATCACAAGGATATAACAAAAGCCAGAAATGTGGTGTTGGTAGTCATCAGAGGGTGGACACCGTTATTACTTCACTAATTATATGTACAGATTATATGTACAGATACGTGCAAAGTGCACATGTGTTATTATGATGTTAAAATGACATCTGCTGTGAAGGAGTTATATCATTCGTGAAGGATACCTCTTGCAATATTAATGTTCCTATATTGTATGCTTGACAATGCATTAAAACATCTGATATTCATTATTATATAATTATCATCATCATCATCATCATCATCATCATCAGCAGCAGCAGCAGCAGCAGCAGCAGCAGCAGTAGTAGTAGCAGCAGCAGCAGCAGCAGCAGAAGCATCGTCATTAACATTATTATTGTTATTATTATTATTATTATTATGGATATTATATTCATATACTAGGTCATGTACCACCATTTTTAGAAATACTATAACGTTTTAGATGAGTCTAAAATAATACATCTTGTATGCTTGACAAGTTGGCTGTTTACATAATAATTATGTCATGGTCAAACGTATTTCTACCTGAAAGTATGTACATTATATATGTCCACACAAGCATACATTTTCAGCATAACCAACTGTTCAATATGTTCAAATGTTATTATATTTAAATATTTATAGCTACTAGCTTTATTGGTACCTGTAGTCGCCAAAGGTTATTGTGTCCGTATTCAATGATTACAGTTATTCTCCTTAGTCTATTAGACTATAGCAAAATTGAGACTTTACAGTACATAACTACCAACTGATTATTCGGACTTTACTGGACATGTAAACTGCAATGAAACGTTGCCTATCCTACAACGGTGAACATATATATGGAGGTACAAAAGCGATTATATGTATAATAAGTGCATGTACTTTGCATTTTAAACTCCAATTCGGTTCAAAACGACAACTTAATCTGTGATTGCGTACCACTTAAACTGCATGCTATGATAAAAACTCGTACGGTAAATTAGGGTGTGAATCATATTGTAGAACCATCTTTTATTAGGTAAATTGATTCAATTGTACACATTGTATAAATCATAGGGCATTTTTTAATTAATACATATCGTTGAAAATAACAAACGATGTAGCATTCTACTTCCTGTAGATATAAACGCCTTCCATTGCATTTTGTAATTGTCAGTGATGCATTCAATTACATATAGTTGTTAGTCTTGCACATCCGAACATGTTGGTAACACTGATCAAACGTACCTTATTTTATCCCGGAAATCTCTCACCATAGAGATGAATGATAACGTTTACTGTTTGCCAATGTTACAGTCTATGTAGCATATTGCCATTATTGGTCCAGATAACGTCACGTGACCCACAAAGAAAACAATACTATCGAGGGACAGGTATTTACCGGTTTCTTAAATGTAAATGATACTCGAATGCCACTAGTCCTGCCAAACACGTTAGTGTTGCATGCTTTCCAATGTGATTGTACTGTTGTGGTGTTTTATGATTTTAATTTATTTTATTTGGGTGGGATTGGGGGTGGGAGTTGGTGGTGGTAGATTGGGGTGGTGGATTGGGGGAGAGGAGTTATTTTGCAGACATACATGCAAATAACCATGAAAGTTATTGCTCGATTTTGTAATTATAAAATACACACACGATTTGTAAAATTTGCGCAATTTGTGAAACAAATTACCAACAAGGTGTTAAATGTCTTCTACAACATCTAAATACATTTTCAAAATAATTTATAAAACTGAACCGCAACTATTTTAAATGATGACTTCCAGGTCCGAAATCTTTTGAAACACATACAGTATAGCTTGAAATTGTATATTAGCACTTTTACAAACAAGCTGCTGCGATTCGTAAAACGTACAAAGTTTATAAAAATCCTCAATACAATGTATACAAAAATCTCGCTCGATCGGTCCAAAATTCACCACATTTTATTAACTGTATATTACATGCTGAAGACGATAATATTGCGACGTAAAACATAACTAACCTTGTGTTCACATTTGACATTTGTTTTATTATTTTTGTTATAATAAATATGTGTACATGACACCCATGAATGTACAAATACTATAGACACTCGTAGATGATGGTATACTGGCACTTAATGTGGATACATATACAATATTACCGTTATCAACTGGATTATAATTGTCACATGATTGTCTTCATGTGGATTCCAATAATTTAATTCAAATACGAAAGGACAGTCGCTCGTTGCGATTTATTGCCAAAAATATTAATAGCGAAAATATGCTATTTGTTTACAAAAGTTGAAGGATAATCCGCACCGAGATTAAGAAACCTTGAGTACGAAATCATGCTCAAGCTCAAAGTTTACATGGGGATTGGATAACAAAACATTGAGTCAATGACTCAATGAGTCAATGAGTTTGTACTCAAAACAGTTTCGTCGTGATCTCGGGGGCCCGTTTTCATAAAATTATCTTTTTCATTGACTGTATACATGCATGTACAACCGTATAATACTATAGGCAGAGAAATACATTGTATCTAACATTTCTTACACATGATAACACATCCTCTGAAACAATGGCCATTGCCTATTTAACATGTATTTTAGAGGATGCACACGTTTGCACAATTTCATAATTAAAACATTATCAATGTGTTTTATTCTTCTATAAAACGGTAATACTTTCATATCTGAGATCATCCTGGTTTTTAGTCACCATTGCTCAAAATAAAATACAAAAACACAAATAAACTGGATGTGGAATACTCGGTATAAACATTACAAACTACGATTTGCTTATAAATAGACAAATATAGACGCAATACAACTCCAATGAATAAATTACCGCAAACTAAAACAAGATAATATTATTAAGTTTCAGAGATATATGCACTGCAAAATGCTATCATGGATACTATATGATTGTCATTGTATATATAATATTTGATACATGCCATTTAGGCTGCATAATAAGGAAAGCGTTAATACGTGGTTCTACGCTGGTAATACTCACTTTAATAGATGCATTATACAAAACTAAACGTGAACATTCTGAACAGGGCATCGTCAGAGTTACATGTACATCTACATGTGCATACTATGAAAGTTTGCAAGACAAGTATATCCTTTGCATGCGCGCTCGGAAAAATCTAAATACACTTCATCCACGTTCCTGGAAAAAGACCACACACACAAAGAACAAAACTAAACTTTCAGGCACCAATGGGCATACACTCCGCTTATCAGAATGAATGTCTTTTGAACATGGAATGTTCAAAGTGTTCATATATCACAGGTCATATTAAGTGTCCACTTCACAATTCACAGCGATTGTTCTGGTCACAGAAAGTGTTCGTGCCACATGTACAGTAAGGTCCGGGGTCACTGAACGATCACACGATAGATCATTTAAGGCCAGTTGAGGCCACATTAAATGTTCAGGCCACAGTAAGTGTTCAGTTCTATCAGACCACAGTAAGTGTTTAAGTCACGAGTGAGTGTTAAGGCCACATCAAGTGTCCAGGTCACAGTAAGTGTTCAGTTCAGGCTAAAGTAAGTGTTCAAATCACAGTATTAACGCCACACCAAGTGTTCAGGTCACAGTATTTAGTAAGTGTTCAGGTCACAATAAATGTTCATATCACAGCAAGTGTTCACACTGTAAGTGTTCATGATGTATCTTCTATTATCCACTTTCGTCTGAAATGCATTAAAAAGTAATCGGTTATTGAGACAGTCTATGCATGTTTTCAATAGCTTCTTGCAAAATGGAATAACACTACGTCACTTTCTCTACCGTACATTACCGTCACTATTAGAGAAACCACTCACGCTTACGTTTTGGCCAAAGACTATTATGACCAAGGATATCTCGACCTGGGATTATTGACCGCGGATATGTTTTTTCCTATGGACTTTCGGTTTTGTTTCGTAAATCGATAGCATTATCAGTAGTTCAGAAATACATGAGGACTAAAATCAATCTCTTGTACATTTTCGTCACCATTGTAGGCTTCACGGAATGTGTTCACTGCTATTCTTCTGCAGAATGGACGACGTGACATTCACTGCAGTGTTCTCTCATACACAGACACACAGACACACACACACAGACACACACACACACACACACACACACACACACACACACACACACACACACCACACACACATTAGTATAGAGTTTTATTGTACAATACTAGTATGTACAATTGTATATGTATATGCAATAGGCTGTCTGGCCTTGGATATCGTTGTCATGGCAATGCGTACTTACTTGTGGTAGGAGTCTCCGTCGTAATATCTGGAACATAAATGTATTACTTTACCAGTATTTATTATTTTTAAAATGGAATTTTCAACGATATAATACAACGTCTGGCCTGATCCAATAACTACTAAACTAGATCTATTAATTAATCTCCATGTGGATAAATAGTTCTAATAGGGAATACAACCGTTAACACGA
>JAUTBZ010172878.1:0-10221 GCA_032361785.1 Lepetodrilus galriftensis | reverse complement strand
CCCCCACCCCCTAGCTTGACTGACATGATGTCTATCAGTTTTATGGATAGATGTATACAGTCCTCTCTCTGTGCTGTAGATAAGATGAAATGCACATTAAGAAGATATTGCTACTTGTCTATTGTTAGATTTTTAACTCTGTCAACATTTGACTTGAGGCTATCTTATCAATACCATTATGGCCATTTAGGATTTTGAATTTTGGACTTGCAAATTAACATCTGGTTGGGCCACGAGTTTTAATTGAGATAAGGTTTTTGAATTATATCATATCAGAACTGTTAGTTTAGTGATACCGTATATCTGAACTGTTAGTTTAAGTGGGAATGCTTGGATGAACCAGGTAAGTTATAGTTTTGTACCTGAGAAAAATATGGTGTAGTTTTGTAAACAGCTGTATTAGTTTTATATTTATTTGGGGATTAGGTTGTAAAACTGTCTGAAAGAGTATCTATAATTTAAGATGCCGCACCAACTTTATAGATGTTAGACATGTGTACTCAGATTAGATATGAGCAATGGATATATGTGTTATCTACATTATCTAGACACTATAGCAAGTCATTCAACTGCATTCCTACACTAGTATCAACGTTATCATATTTATCAACTCAATATATTTTATTTATATTATTTAAATTCCATTTTTGTTTGAAAAATATTTTCAAGGTTTATGATCCTAAATTATTATTAAGAAACAGTAATGTCACTAAAACTTTAATGATTATGTTTCATATTTTATCATTTAATATTAAATTGCAAATGTTATTTTATTCCATAACTCTTTCATTCATTTTGGGCTGTATCTCAGTTGATATGTATTTCATGTTCAACGAGCTAAATGTCTGAAATCTGCTAACCAAGTACGGTATATACTATTTACATCTGTTGAATTATATCTACTATGAAGTTGAATGGAAACTGTTGCATGGCTAGATGGCTAGAGATATGATCTGGAAATAAATCTATGTAATAGATCCGGCCTGAACATTTAAAGCAGATTTCGCAAAGCGTAAACCAATCCTACCGATATAGCGATAGGTTGAAGCTGGCCAGATAGATTTCATACGTTGTTATCTGTCACCTCTAAACTTATCTTGGAGTTCAATATTCTCATGGAAAAAAAACTGAACTTCTTTATAACTTGATCTTGAAGCATGTCATGTTTTCATTAATGTCCGAGATCCGAGGTGTTACTGGGTGTCACAGGTTCAATCTGTTAAATTTGACAAAGACATGTCGGCTTAAGCCGTGTAAAGTATGTATACATGTTTGTATGAAAGCTTGAAACAGTGCTGTAATACAGTGAGAATCATTTGATACCTCTGGCAGCCAATCAGATTTCTCCGTGTTATCCTGATACAACTTGATAGCCAATCAGAATTCTCAATAGCTATTTTTTTTCTGTATCGTTTGTTGAAGTCATTAAAATCCAATTATTTGACAATGCTTTAGCTGAATAACCTTAGGAATGCACAAACAGTGGGCTTGTCATCTCTAGTTAACCGCCCACTTTTTAATATTCATGCCAGCATGTTTAGAGATAAATTTCATTGTCTTTTAGCATTCACACTGCTTATTGGCTGCACTTTTGTTTGAACATTTATCTACAGCCATGCCTCGTTTACATTGCTATGAATATTTACCATAAGCAATACGTAAATGTCACTTGAAGCTAATTAATTTGTATTAAGCGCCATGGCGGTACATGCGTCAGATTGTTTGAATAGTTTCATCTAATATGGGTCATATTGATATGAAATCAATGGACAGGCAAGGCATACGAAATTAGATTGGCTTTTTAAAAGATCTGGTGAAATTCTCAACTGAACGATATAACCGCTTGAGCAAGCAGTAAGTGGACCTTCAGTTGGAACTGTGACAGAACTGAGACATGTTCATAATCCCAGCGAGTCCTCAACTCTGGAATTGTTTTCCCTGGATTCTACTTTTTATAGGTAAGCCTAGCTCTCTTCCTACTTCTGAGTCTATATTGTGGAAAGTCGTGTATACTGGTATATATTTCAGAAATACCTACATTTGTCACAAAGTATAGCAATGTGATATATGCACGACTCAGCAACTCCAGAAATCATTTAAAGGATAGTCATTCATTCAGTTTGTCACATACTTTCGCCGTGTGTTTGAAGTTTGTATGAGCAACGTCAATGACGCGTGTAGTGTTTCAGTTGTGAATGCCCCGAGACTTTGTCTTGTCTTCTCTCAGCTTCTCTATCTCCACCAGAAATATGCCCTCGCAAATGAATAATTCCTCACTGTGGGGATCCCACCTATCTGGTAACATTCTGGTAACATTTTCTGCAAATTCCTATCGCTAGTGGAAAGAGAAAACTTTTCAAGATGCTAACGGGATCTGTCTCTCGTGCCTCCCCTCCCCCTCCACTGCCTTACCCCCCCCAGCCCGCAGTTATCTGGTGTGATGCTTTATGGGACATGTGGCTTATTGGGTCCGCTCTCCCCGCCATACAATGGGTCCGTCTTTACAGCATCTATAGGTATAACAGTTGTAATCTTTTGCAAGAGTTGGTCGCATTCTGGTGTGCTGTATGACTGTTCAGTTTCAGGGAGCTATTATTTCAGGTGTGAAATGTTAGGTTTTATCTCTCTGATGAGCCACAGCCCCCTACCAGAGCTGCCAGCAGATGTGCGCATAAAGTTGTACATCATTTTCTAATATGCTTAAGACATTTGCAAACTGAGCCCTCTCCAAAAAGCACACACACCGTTTCAATTACGACAGGGATCGTTTATTTGGCAAGCTTTTATTAAAATGCGTTGCTATTAAGTGCATTGAATACACATTATATCCATATTTTCACTCGATAAGGAAACTGCTCTAGAATCAAGAAATTATCTCTTTTCTAGTTAAATTGGTTTCAGTGGGGTTTTTTCTACCTCATCTCGAGACGCACATCGATAACAAGAAGCAGGCCATGATTTCATTAAAAAATATTAAATGTGGTTATTTCCATACATGCACTGCATTACATGACTTTCAACAGCCCCGCGGAATGTGGGATGATGATTAGCTCTAATACGTAAACGTTATGAACCTCAAACATGGATGATGAAAAGGGATGTATCAAATGTCCCAGTGGACCTCCAAGCGTAGTTCTCTTGCCTGCGTTTCTTCGCGTACCAATAACACTTGCTGGTTAAAAAAAACACCACGACAAAATTACAGCAGCATGTGACAGTAAATATCTAAACTTGTACGTCTGATCACTAAAGTTGATATCCACCCATTTGTTCATCCTGTCGATCCAGTCTTTGCCAGCAACAATAATGGAGTTGAGATGGAATCTCTTTTCCGTTTTTTTTTTTCTTCGCGATTTAATTTGCTTTTTCATCAACTGCACTCGATACTAGTTTGCACTTAGATGGGATTTTGAGTGTACCAGCCAACATAACTATTACGGCAATGTCGCAGTACACTTGTACGATTGCATGATTAGACGATCCATGTTTGATCATTACGTAAATAATTGATAATTGTTGTCGTTCAGTTGGTGCATTCATTACAAAAGACAAAAAAAATACGTTGCCTCAAGAGTTAAGTGTTCTGGTTAACATCTTTGGATAATTCAGGAAGTAAATTAGATTAAGGCATTTAAGACAAAGTAGCGGTTACATCGTCTGCTTCAAATTAAAGGCGGATTAAAATTAAGGATTTAAATTTAATTTTAATTACCGTGGTAATTTTCATTATATATCGTCAAGTTTTATTTAAGGATGAAATGAAAATAGACATGGCTACACGTATTTACAAATATTTTCAAAATATGATACAGTAAATATGTTTGTTTAAAATTTCATTTCTTTTAACGTGGATGATTGCTTATCAAGTTCATGCTCACTAAAACACTACGGCCATAATAAAGCCATTTGTTACGAGTTTCCAGCCCCTTGTCGCCCACCAGTATGAGCCTTGGGGGGTTTCTTGTCACATGACATAATGTTTGGTAAGTTAACAGTCTGACCTTAACCATCTGTTAACCCTTGTGCTCCTGTCCGTGCTGGCAATCTGGTGGTCCCAGCAGGATGCAATCATTAACCCATTATCTGCTGGAGCTGCTGCCATCTGATGGGTCTACATGTTCAATCATTACGAGGCTGGGGTGGTACTTTAATTCTTGGTAATCTGAGAGGTGGTGGTTGTAGATTTGCATCTATCTTATTGTTTGATTGTGACATTGGACATGGTGTACAGATGTCAGTCGAGGTATTTCACATCTGGCCGGACTTCGAACTGAAATTCTGTATTAATGAGTAGCTAATTATAGTTTGATTTCTATTGTGCCAGTTTTATATATTTGATTTATTATATTTTGAAAATTATTCTCTGATCTGGTATTGTATATTACTTTCACTTTCATTATTTATATGCATTTTACTTGAACTAGTGACATCCTCATGTTCGTAATGTTTATATATTTATATTTTGCTTCAAAATGTACCTTGAATAATTTCGTCAAATTTTATTGTTTTAATTCTTAATTCACACGATGAATGAAACCTTGATTAAGTTAAATCTGTCTATCGTTTAATATCTTGCTCGCCTACCACTAAAATACTTTAATTCTTCTGTATTTGTATCTAATATTAATAGGATTACCTGGTTATAGCTCCATTATGAAGAAAGGTGAGATGGGCTAGGGGTTGCAACTGGATACGTGTGAAATATCTGCAATGAATTGACACACCATGTCAATTTCCTAGCCTGATGATTATGACAGATGGCTGCAGAAGCATGGCAACAGGTCATGTGACACCTGATTAAGTCATGTGACAACTGCTTAATGGCTTTATCAAAGCCCGGAGAGGTTCGTAGCGATGAGCACCGGGCGTGGTGAGCACCGAGCGTGTCCATTCCAACAGTTTTATTTTACAAGTCATTACCAGAATAAAGAGGTGATTGCTGTTTACTATAGATGGGTTTTAAAGAGGCGATTCCGTTCAAAAGCGCCGGGTTGTTAACTGTATCTAATGTTCAGGTGTGTGGGTGTTTTTTTTTCAATGTAGTGGAGCAATAGAAATATCCGTTTCAAGTCCATTGATAAAGTTGAGGTTTATCTCGGCAAGGGGTGCGATTTAAAAACGCTGATTGTCAGATTGGGCACATAGGATACGCTTCAGTGTACGGCTTAATAAATCGCATCATCACGTTAATTGTCAAAAGAATACCGTTAAAGCTAAATATGAGATCGTTGCTGATATCCGCACTGGGACATGCCACATTAATATAAAATCTGTTCAAAAGATATTCCGTGCCCTATCAACTTGTAAAATCTGTTCAGTGGATATTTCGAGCTCTATCTATTTACGGAATCTGTTCTACAATTCTACATATATTTATCAGTTTAAAAGATATTTCGAGCTTTATCCACATAGAATATGTTCAGGGAGTGTTCTAAGTTCTATCCACAATTCTTCATATATATATAATCAGTTCAAAGAATATTTTGAACATATTACCATATTAAATCTATTCAGAGGATTTCCAAGTTCTATACATTTCCACATATAAGAAATCTGTTCAAAAGTTCTGTCCACTTTTCAGAGGCTTAAATCCAAAGTTAGCTTCATTGTATCAGTTATTTCAATACGACAGCAAACTGTTGTACCTATTATAACATAATCCTCGCGCATTCTAGATCCAATGATATCTCCGAACTTCATCAATTGTAATGAAATCTTCAAAGTAAGCCCTACCATGATGGCAAGTTAAAACATGAAAAGCGGTTGAATGTGTCTATATTATCTTAATGGCTTTATACTGAGGCTAGCTAGTGTGTATGCCCTATGGTAGTTTTATGGCGAGGTACTCATGAAGAGACCATTATTCATATACACTTGTGTTTACATATAGCTTCAAATAGGTCATGGTAAGGCTGTAGTACCATTTCACTAGTAGCTGGCGAACCAATTCCATATCTTGGAAACATGACAAAATGGCTATTACCTCCCTTTACCCTTCCAAATACCTTCTATAAAATGCGGAATAAATGGCACGTGTTAATGCTGGATTTTTTATTTTATATTCCTCACCGGCCAGCCATCTACAATCTGTTTTGCTTTTTGTTGACTTAATGTACTACGGTATCTACCCCAGTTTGGTGCCCAGATGTTTTGAGACGTCTTTAAAATATCTTAACGATGGCCTTTTTCCCCTGCAGGGAGAGACTTTAAAGGTCACGGTGCCAATTAGAGTTCTGTGTTTGAGAACATGTTCATACCTTGTGGCCGACAATGCCGGTAAAATTGACCAATCTTGCATAAAATATTCTCATATCGACGGCTGTACGTTCCAACTCAGACCCATTCTACTGGTGGCGATTTCCGTATTGTTGGTATTATCGAGATTGCCATGGTAATTATATAGCATCCATTGTTGCGCGCTAAGCGGTACCGAAGGCGTCTGTTTCTTCATATGAATATACATTCGTATTCCTATTCATTTCCATTAAAGATATTGGTTTCAAATATGACTTCAGTGAAGTAATTACATCAATGTAAATCCTTTGAAAACGGCTGGAAATAGCCGGTACTGTAAAATTACCATTCGGGAGCAATTATCTCCTTGCGTGGAAATTTATACCTGCGGAACCCAATCCTTCATGAATCATATTAAATTTCTTAAAGATATTCGGCTGAGATTTGTTTATTATTCAGTGTTGAAGTTTGTCGTGATTAAAGTGTTGACTAACAATCGATAAATTATCCAAACTCTTTGATATGGATACCAGCTTTTATTTATTTATTCCTTTAATAGTCTAAGCAATAAATATTGCAAAGTCTTATCTAAAGTTTTTTAATTTTCCGTGAACAATTTTGAATTAATATTTAATGTATATAACTACGCTAATTGGCTTATCAATTTCAGCTTTGACAATTTGTACTTATTTTCTTCTGCAGATTTTATTAAGCTTGGTTTTGAAAAGGGCGTAATCTCCTTATCAACTTTAAAGATCTTATCGTGGGTGATTAAAGGCTTAGAGTACATGGTTTGCTTGCATTCTTGAGAGTTGTTTTCAAGGGCTTGCCTGTTATACTATGTGAAGGCTATGTGGAGTCTATGTGGAGTCTATGTGAAGTCTTAAGGTAGTCTGTTTAGTCACTTTCAATTTTAGCTTTGAAGATAAGTAATTGAAGATGCTAAAGCAGAAAGCCTACGAGATAATGAGAATATGTATTGAGATAATGAGAATTCAAATTAGGCTGAAAATTTTGAATTACTTGAATTACTCGCGGATATTACAAGAATTTATTTTTTGTGCTTTTTGATGTCTTAAAATTGTTTTAATACAGTGAATTCCTAAAAAGGTTATGTCACGTTAATTGCAACCTTTCGTGATTAATTGCAGGCTGATTATATACAGTTATGCATACTGCGCGTATACTTAAATGTAAATTAGTTGTCATGGTAATTAATTCGGTTGAATTTACTCTCGTACACAACACGGTCTATCAAGCAGCAAATCCTGGTCAAGTATTTTCAAATGCCACTGGGTTTAATTAGTGTGTAATTAGTGTGTAATTAGCATGTATAGTAACGCTATCTGAACGATCGCCAAGTTTGACTCTGTGTCCACTAGTTCGACTGATCAGTTTTACTATCTAAAATTTTTATCTTATCTTGTTAAATTGAGAAGTGTTTGACATTGGACGATATCAATGTAGGTAACAAGGACTGCTTCAATCAGCTGATAATGATGTTCAAACTTCAACATGTTCCCTGACCACTTTGTTCTTCATTGTTTAATAATCTATATTTCACTGTGGTTCATTTATGTAAGTATCCCAGCAGAGATGTATGTGTGTATATTACATGTACCAGTAAATGTTATAGTATGTTATTTATTTTCTTGTCTTTTCTATCAATCGTGATGTTAAATTCTTACAAATCGGAAATGTCACTTACATTTTCAAAATTGTGAAGCTTCTGAGTTGTCCGTGCAACACTTATCAATTCAGCTTTCCATCTTGAATTTTGAAAGATAGAACGCTCGAAAGCTCTACAACTCTACAACTCTTCTCACTTCTCACTGATCCGTTTTTTTAATAAATCGCATTATTTAATGTGTATGTGTTAATCTGCAAACCAGTTCATAACAATGTCAAGTATACACGTGCCAGTATCTCCTGTCGAAACCAATGGATTCAAACAGATATTGTACAAATACATTGATAGTCTCCCTCTGTAAAATGCGTCAATTCACGTCATCTTGCTTTTCCCCGGCCATATTGCGTATCCCGTATCCTTCATTTGATATCTGTTCTATGTCCTCTTATTAGAAACATCTCAGCCCGCCATATTTTACACTTGATTTTCCCCAGCTTTTGACTAGCTTCACAAGACCTTGCTCGCTTCCATTGAACGCGCACTGCAGGAAAAGATGATGGCTATTTTTTTTTACCCTTCCATTGATTAATTATATATGCAGACACAACAAACGTTTTTTGCAAGTTTTACTCCTGTATTTTTCGCCGTGAACTGAGAAATGCCTGCAAGGATCCTGTCTAAGCCTATAAGGCTAGAGCCAAGTGTTTCAAGAGATGTTTTTTATAGACGCCAAAATCAATATAGGTAGCCCGTTATTTAATGCATGAGAGGCATCGAGACGGCAGGCCAGACCAATAATTGGTCTATCAGACATTTTAAGAAAATAGGTTTTCTGCCAGTAAAACACTTATTACCTGTGGAGGGAAAGGTCATTTTTATCATAGTTTGAATGTATTGATAGAAATTTTTTATGATCGGACTTGAAGGAAGGTAATGTCCTTATGTGTCGAGTAGAAAGGATGAAAAATTGCATTAGTGGATATAATTTCTTCCATTCTGCCCTATTTCTGTTCTGAACAAGTTATATGTAGTATAAATAATGTTAATATGTATTGCATATGAAATGTGCCCGTGTGTCTCTGGAACGGACCCCGCGTTATCGGCGGAGTTTGGATCCGTGTTTCGATGGTTTCTAGGACCTCTTCACATTTGGGGTGAGATTTTATGTCGACAGTTTGTGGAGAATAAGCAGTACGTGAAAAATGTTCGAGGTCTGCGATGTTTGAGTTTGTAAATTAATGACTAGGTCTCGTCTGTTTGATATACCTTATGTTCAGTATTTTCTATAGAAATACAATGTTGGAAGTAGACTTTAAAGATGGCTCATGAAGTTATTAATGTATTTATTTTTAATAAGGCTCGATTATGATTATGATTATGCGTATAAATGTGGATTAATGTTATTTTCTGACGTGGATATATCGCATTATTCTATCGAGCACAAGGAGCCACATCTGCTCACCTCTTTGAATATACAGTACCGAAAAACATGTTGCATGAAGTGACTAAACATAAAACGAGAACTAAATTTTTTCTATTGTCTTGAAGTGTTTATCCCATGATTCGATTCAGGAATGTATTTTATGCGTACTCCCGGGAGGTAGAAGTCAGAACATTACTGCTAGAAGCCGTGTACACATATGGAGGGCAATTTGTCGTGAACCTATTGTAGTTTTATTTTTCCACATACCTGAAATACATACTTCAGGACGAAGGCAGAATTCCACGTGTTTAACTGAAATGAAACACAATACACCGACCAGCTTTATGTGGATACTGCCCTTGTCTCGTGGCTTCTTCCTAAAGTAGTCTTCATATTGCTGGCATCTTGTATTCGGGGGTGCGAAAACCCGACTTTTATTTCCCAAACTTTTGCAGGTATCTCTCGGCATTCACGTGAAATGCGGGGTGAAATCAGATCCGTGCCGGACACCTGTAGATACTGGAACTTCACTCATGGACATTTTCACTTTGTAATATTTCCCTGGGCCGCTATACCTCCTCCTCCCCGATGGGATTGATTCCGGGGAGGTTGTAGTTGCAGAGAAAGCTGTTTGAAGGTGATCTCCATTTCACGTGTTTTAAGATTTCCACTACAATCTTTTTTCTCTCTGTTTTGCAGACTAAGCCAGTGCCCGTCACTGAAGAACAAGCCATCTAAATAACAACAACAATAACAACAACTGAAGGTGAGAACAACATAGATTACCTGTACTAGTTGTTTTTAGACAGAATTTATAATTGCTATGAAGAAAAAAAAGAAAATTTAAATATAAAAACAAAGTTCTGCTACCAGAACCCTACTTACGTTAGTTAGTTTAAACATATTTTATTCACAATAGAAAAGGATTGGGTAC
>JAUTBZ010172877.1:0-23686 GCA_032361785.1 Lepetodrilus galriftensis | reverse complement strand
CAAGCGCAATTAGTCTCAGATCGAAATTTGTTTGTCCATTATCCAGGTCTATCAGCTGTGATATTATGCCTTTAAATCATTACTGTGATGATGATGATAACAATAATAAAAATAATAATAATAATAATTTATTTGTATATAGTGCTGTATGAACATGATGAAGTCAGTGTTAAATAAGCAGGGTAATATAAAATAAAAGTATATAAATCCAAAAAAAATACATGTTTTTACTTCCAGATATTATGCAGGATATGGACTACCAACAAGAAGTATACAAACAACAAGGGCCGATGAAGAAAAAGGCGTTCTTCGCAATCCAGCGCGCCTTGATTCGGTGTCAGGAGATCGGTGATGAAAAGTTGCTCTTGTTGTCGATAATCATCGATTTTATCGAGAACCGAGCACGGCAACTAGAACAAGACAGAGAAGATCTTGGTATAATTATCGTCCATTTTATTTCTTTACCCTCTGCATGCTGGAGGCAACAGTGTCTGTGTCTAATCCAGCAGAGAGAGGGTTAATTGTGATTGAAATGTTGTGCATGTTTACATAGTATTATTGGTTATTATAGTTACAGACTGAACTGTAGGATAATATTATTATTCAGCGTTGGAACTTTAAAACGTATCCGCCCGAATAATGATATAAGTAACAAAACATGAAATTTCTACTAGCCCGTAGGATACCTTTAACATTACAATAAATGGATTGGGCCGCCGGGCGAGTGGGAACTTCTAACCCTGATTGTTATGGTGTTTTTTTTAATTGAAGTTTACACCCACTTTCTTTCACTTGACAGGGCTCGACGTTAACGTTTTGTATTGGTTGTCAGATAGGGCAACTTTAGGGGGTCACTTTCACCTGTCAGAAATATTAATAAAGTATTCAAATGTAATTAGGGTTACCATTTGGGGATACAGTTGAGACTTTAGACTATGAAGCTCAGCATGGTCCGATAGTAAGGATTGTCCGCCTGCTTGGGACAAGTGTTAACAATAGCCTAGATTTACAAGTCCTAAATACTTACCAGCTTACAGGAAAAGTAGTGTCAAATCCGAGAGGACCTAAGGACATGTATCTCAAAATGGTCCGACTGTATTCCGTAATCCTTAATCATGAAATAATTCACTCAATTAATTTTGTTTTCGTATTTTTCCTCAGATCCAGGATCTGCCAAAGAGCCTGAGCCAGTGAAGGAAGTGCCGAAGAAAGAACCCAAAATAGATCAAGAAAAGTCTGAAAAGACCGCCGCTAAACGACAACGGCGGCAAAAGAACCATGATGTGGGTCACGAGGATCTGAAGGTAAGACATTGTCATCAGAAAGTTGTAAAAATGTTCATGATTTATCAAATCAAATTATTCAGAACTGAATTAAAAACATAGCCTAATAAACTATATTCAAAATTTTAAATAAATGTCCTTTCATTTTCAGGAGGACAAAGAAAAGGTCCCGAAGAAGAAAAAGAAGAGAAAAGTTAAGAAGGAACGTGAAGATTCCCCGGTCGATCCCCCAATCGACCCTGATGAACCAACATATTGTTTATGTAGTCAAGTCTCCTATGGAGAAATGATAGGCTGTGACAATGACAAGTGTATTATAGAGTGGTTTCACTTTAACTGTGTCGGACTCACTACGAAGCCCAAGGGTAAATGGTACTGTCCGAAGTGTCGAGGGGATAAGCCAACCGTCAAAAGACCAGACAAATAGAGAAATGTTTTTTGTTTATCCAATATGTATCATCATCATCATTATCATTATCATCATCATCATTTCTGCGACATTTTTCATTTTAACGAGGCCTTCCCACATTGACATTTCAGCAGTGAATATTGGAAGTTTTTTTTTTTAATATTGAAAAATTATTTTATTAAAATACAGTTTTGGTGTTGTGCATTCATGACTTTATTCAACATAATAAGTATCATATACTATAATTACTAAATTAGTAGCATTTAGGCTATAAATAGAGTAGGGCAACCCTAATTATTAATATGATTGTCTTCAGCAATTAGAAAGTTTTCACTGCCATTGAAGTATATGTACTACGATTTTGATGAGTGCTCAATAGTGCTAATTATGTTGAATAATGTTAATGTTTTCATGTCTATAATAGTATATGAACACATCACATATTTAAGTATTATGCATTATTGCATTTTCTATACTGTTTACAATGTTTCAACAGTCTATAGGTGCAATAGTATAATTTAGATGAATAAGAAAATTATATTTCAATCATTACCAGGACAATCACGTTATTGTTTTTTAGACTGGTAAACATGTTTTTCACATTGTGATACATGCACATATTGTGACGTCATTCCTTTTGTTTCTTATTGTTCTGTTACGGAGTATATACTGGTGTGTGCAATCCTGCAATACTGTGCATGTATCCCAGTGTCAATCAATTATCCGTATTAGCCAATCAAAACAGTGCATTCAGTGAATTATCCAATCAAAACATTGCAGTGCACCAATTAGCTCCAAAGTTGTGTAAAACATTTTGGAGTATGATTTCATGTTCAAGCTCAAATTTTATATGGCGATTTGTGAATGAAACATTTGAGTTGAGCATGAAATCGTATTCAGGAAAGTTTCATAGCCTCACGGCCTGTGTATGCTTTCTCGAAGCTCTCATATCTACTAAGAGGCTAAAGCGCTCTCACAAATGCCCTATCGCTATGTATTAACCTTCTCACTGTTCTATTTCTGCATGTGATTGGGCAAGTTAACTCGTCTTCAGCAGGGAGAGGGTTAAAGATAGTGCTATAGTCTCTTGGTATACGAGGGCATCGTGAAACAATACTTGTGCCCCGAGATTCCAAAACCTTTTTGAGTACAATTACATATTCAAGTCTTAAGTTTTGTCCACAAATCACCATATAAAAATTGGAGCTTGAGCATGAAATTGTACTCAAAAATGTTTCAGAATATTTGGGCGTGATCACGTGTTTACAGAACTTTACCATATACCGGTATGACCCACTTACCTGCTTAGTTTCTAACAATGTCTTGTTATTCCCGGTTAGACGGTCAAACACTGTCCACTTATAGGACTGGACCCGAGATTGCAGAACCTGAGTACAATTTCATGCTCAACTCAAATTTTATATGAGGATGTATGAACAAATCTTTTTGAGTTTGAGCAGCATTTGTAATGAAACGTTTTCCTTATCTCAGGGCCTGGCCATACCAGATATGAAATTCTTAGATAGATAGATATATCTATTATCTAACACGGATATGAAATGCATTTGACAGTCATATTTAAGTATTATTGAAGGGCTGGAATTCATTAAGGAAAGTATTTACTTTCGTCTTTGTCACAAAGTTTGTGTACATTGTGTACATTGGAGTTGTTTAACACTCTCTATGCTAAAGGCAACCAGAGATGCCCTAAAAGAGCTGTACCTGTGTCTAATTCAGCAGGGAGAGGGTTAAACAGATCGTCATTTTCCCCATATCATTATCATCATTTATTTTTTGGTCATCATCATCATATTTTTTTTTATCGTCATTTATTTTTTCATATTTTTTTTGTTGGTTAACATTTTGTTCTCGCGTCGCCTTGTACATCAATTCCCAACATATTAGACTGATTTATTTATTAGTCATCATCTAACATTTGTATTTGTAGCAATGACAGACATATTGCTACGATAGTTATAGCATGTACAGAATGAATTTGTAATGTACTCCATGAAAGATGTTACCTAACACCCAATATTTTCAGAATAAAGTTGATTGTAGAATTAAGTTAATCGTAGAATTTTCAGAATACTACAAGTACAGATAAAAATGGATAATTTTACCGATAGTGTATTGTGCATAATGATCAAGATCTCTTAAATACTATTTCTTGATCCTTAAAAATTTTAAATAAACCATATTTACTCTTCTATATGGATGTAAACCTGTTAAAGTGATGTAATATTAATTTAATGGCATATGAACAACAAAATTGTGGGGTAATTCCATATCTCGATTCAATAGAGGGTTTTCTCATTTAATTTTTATCTATTAAATTAAATATTCCTGTTTTATACAATGGAATCTATTTTTTTCTGTGGTAAAAGCAATCAATTTTTTAATAAGCTAAGCCCAGAAACTTTGTCATCAAGAAAATCTTTCAGCTGTTTTTAAAACATCAATTCTTGAAAGAGTCAAACTTTGATGATATTCGATTTTAAACTTTTTTCACCAAAATATTTTAAAGATTTGTGCTTAGTCATCAAAGGTTAAAAAGAAAATCTCCTAAATCATCTTAAATTTTTCATTATGTCTTCAGTTTATATTTTAGTGACCGACTATTTGAATCTTTGTTCCTACAAATATGGGTGTTCTCTTAACAATTTCAGAGAGTATCGGTACTGTATATGATGCTGAAATATTTTCATGCATCCTAAATATATGACTGCCACTAAACATGCTAAATAAAATAAATTTTCATATATTGTAATGGTTGTATTGTTTCTTTTAGATACAATATTGTATTATGTGGGCACGATACATATGCAGTTCTGTTATCATCCTCAAGGTACCAGTCAGTGCTACAGGGGTGCGTTCAAGATCCAATAAATATCGCTGCATATTACTGGTACTATGTAGTGCTACAGAAGCCATGTAGTAATATGTATTGCTACTTTTCACTAGGTGTCTGGGCCCTGTATCGTCGCAAATGGGTGAAAGATTCCTGCAGCGACGTTAAACTCCATAGTAACTCACTCAGTGGGCCCTGTAGTGGTTTGTAGGAAAGCATGAAGCTGAACACATGCGCAGACCGATTTCCTGTTAATTTCCTACTAACCCATTCAGCCAAGAACAGTAGCATAGTGTAGTGTAGCATATAGTAGTGCATCTTGAACGCACCCCAGGTATTGCAGGTTTCTTCCTGTACCTGATAAGCAGGTTTACTGCAATACATGTGGCAGGTTTCGAAATTCATCTTGGCAGACAACAGGTCTGCTACAGCACTTTGTGCTACAGGTGTTGCAAGTTTCCTCCTGCCAGAAGCTGATACGGTAAGCAGGTTTACTGCAATACTTATCCCAACAGGTTGACATTTTTCTCCTGCTATTAGGTGATAGCTGTGATACCAGGTATGAGCAATATCATATTTAAAGCAGCTCTAATCAACAACCACCCCAAAAAATTATAGTTCCCAATATTGCAGGGACATAGTTTCAACCAAACAAGGAACTCAGAAAATACAACAGATTTATTTACCCAATTATTCACATTCATTAATAAAATATGCAGTTAACAACTGTAGACTTGAAGGCAAAAATAATATATAAACTAATAGTTGTTGTGCCAAGATGATAAATACAATCACACAAAGCTAATTTGCATCAAAGACAAATAAAAGATTGTGCAAAAAAACAAAAAAAAATCTAGAGGTGGAAATATAAGTTATATTAGAAAATTATTGTTTTTATTTTACACTTTTCTGCACACACAAAAAAAAAAGAATAGATAAGTCTATGTACTTTATACTTTAAAAAAAGTATTAAATAGTAAAAAAATAAATGCTCATAGCTCATATTGGCACTTATTTTGTGTACGTCAGTGATCCTGGACCTCAATATCTGAATACCGTTATTTATTCATTATAAATCATAAATAATTAATCGCCTACACCCCATGTATAAAGGCATCAATGTTGATCCACTTGCTGTTAAAAATATATCTCAACAAATACAGATCAGATCTGAAACCACACAATATTTGTATATCCGCTAGTTCAAAGTTAAAGCAAAATAATGTCAAAATGTTAAGAAGCGAAATGAGATCTGATATTAATAATTAAGATTGTTTAAAATTATCAATGTTTTTAGTTCTAAAATATATATATATACATACTTGACATACAGTAACCGGGGAAATATCATTAATATGGGCAACTTTATTTCATGAAAACTTTGACAAATCAAGTTTGAAAACAACAAGAATTCAATGAACATATTATATATAAAGTTCCAATTCTGTAGGGGAGGATATTACATTTTAAAAGTAAATTTATTCATAACGCAATTTTGATATAAACAATTCACTAAAATATTGGCGACATTATTTCTTATGCAAATATGCAAAGTCTTCAGTTATGGCCAGAAATATGCCAATCACATTCGAAAAACCTTAACTGGACCTCAGTTGTCATTCAGCTGGTGTTATGGAAGAGTGCAAAGGGAAAATGTTTCTACTGCAAAATCGATTTTGTTGTTGAAAGTCAATACTGAAATGCTGAATCGATAACCTGCAGTAGATTATTTTGAAGCATAGAATTAGAAGTACAGTACATATCTTGCCTCCATGTCAAATTGTTTAATTGATTTACGGTACGTCACATGATGTTAATATCCTGTGTATTGCGCTTGAGCAGCAGAGAGAGAAATACATTTCTCAGCATTGAAATGTCGTCCCCATCTCCTGCAACTTTTGCCTGTTTAACCCTCCATGCTGGATTAGGCACATACACTGCTCTTTGAGCATCTCCAGTTACCTTCAGCATGGAGAGGGTAAACGCTGACAAAAAGTATGCATTTCAATAAATGATGTTGTTTAATTCAGATTGAAACATGTTGGCAATATAAATGTGTTGTACCAGTATCACACGTGGTATACCGTAATTACTCTAATAGTTCAAACCCTCTAATAGTTCAAACACCTAAATTAATTGCCAAAAATAATGTATTTCTGACCCTAAAAATATGAACATGACCAATTATTGTTTAAATCCTATTTAAATTTCTAGAATAGTCATTTTTCAAAAAAGAAAATTGTCTTATTTTGTTTTATTTATTGAACCCTTCATTTATTTACCATTTCATTTACAACCATATTTGGTATTTTAATTTGGCTGTCCCTAATATTATATGAACAATGATCATTTCCAATTTTTCTATTTTCCTAATAATTCGAAAACCTACAATTTTAATTATTTTCTCCCATTCGAATTATTAGAGTAATTATGGTATGTGTGTTTATGCAACTTGTGCATGGATTTATCAGAACATTGGACGCATAAAAACACATATACACCCCTCGTGACACTGCTACAACTCGTAATATCACCGCCATTTCTCTTGTGTTGTTACTTTCGGACAAATTACTTTCTATTTGGTTGACGACTGAGCAGGCCCCCGTTTCACAAAACGATCATAGCACTACAAGTGTCCTAACTTTATAATGTAATTATTGATATCTAAGTTCAATGTTCTTTTAGACCAAGCTTCAAGAATCAGGGGTCCGTTGTACGACGCTCTTGTAGGCTACAACTATTGAAAACACTTTCTATTGTGGCAGGAGCCCAGTTACAACTATTGTAGCGCTACAAAAGCGTCGTGCAACGGGTCCCAGGAAGACTGATAAAAAAAAATTAAAAATACAATAACTTTTGTAACTGCGATACTGAAAAGAAAATATGCGAATATGAACAGAAACCTGCTAAATAAAAAAATAATGTAAAGGCAAAAATATTGTTGCTGGTAATGTAGTTACCGGTAAATGGAAATCTGAGGAAAACCTAAATATTTTCATAATACAAGGCTCGGGAAAGGTAAAAAAAAAGATGTAAAACATTGCAGAATATTCATTTAATATAACATAATGATTTTAATATAATATACAAAAATAATATTTTACAGAGGAAAAAAGGACACATGGGTGGATCGGAATGACAGGGGAAAAAATAGGTAGAGAAGTTGAAATAAAACTAAAACTGGATTTAAGAGAATAATTAGGAAATCAAAGCAAAACACACAATCTGTTGGAAATCTGACAATAAATAACCATGATAATGTGTCATGTAATCTTTACCGGTAACAATAACGTGCAACATGTTATTGTAATATCAGACAACAATTCAAGACATACATTCAGTTCATACGATTCATTATGAAATGTCTTTATAAGACATGCATTAGTTATCAAGGTTGGATAGCAGCTGTTTGTATACATATACAAGACATAGCACTATGCACAAAAGTTGAATATTTGAACATTTATAATGTACACACATGTTTACTGTACACAATCATATTGAGTGTAATACCAATTTCAACATAACACATTTACCTTACACAATCACATGAGTGTTATACATTTTCCAATTTTAACATTATTATACACACATTTTACCATAAACAATCATATTGAGTGTTTATACCAATTTCAACATCATTATAAACATTTACCTTAAGATAAGCCCAATGCACACGGCAAAGAATTGTTCAGCTAACCAAGAAACATGTTTCATGTTTCGAGAAATATAAAGAGCTGGTGACTGTTGACACACATGCCCTAAACTGTTAATGCACACAGTAAACAAAATCGCCGAAAATGTGATTTTGTATTTTGTTTAGGTAAACAAAATTTGTCTTGCCATGTGCATTACCTTACACAATCATATTGAGTGTTATACATGTACCAATTCTAACATTATTATACACACTTTTACCGTATACAATCATATTATACCAATTTTTAACATTATTACACATGTTTATCTTACACAATCATATTGAATGTAATACCAATTTCAACATCATTATACACACATTTACTGTAGACAGTCACAAAACAATTGAATGGTAACAGGGCTTCTGAACAGGGCTTCTTTGGATATGAAAAGAGCTTCTTTAGATCTGAACAGGGCTTTTTTAGATTTGAACAGGGCTTCTTTGGATCTTAACAGGGCATCTTTAGATCTTGATGCAGTAGATGGGAAATTAAATTAGATTTATTTATATTCTTATTACCATTAAAGTACAACATACACAAAACATGCAACACAGAAATATTGTGTAAACCTTCCATGAAGGTAAATATTACATGTTCACATCCCACCAACTAGAATGATGTAGTTCCCACGAAAGATGGATATCGATCAAAAACCAACAAATACCTAGAGAAAATAAATACCAGCGTTGCTCGAAAATTACCACACAGTGATCTGTCTGAAACACTGGTGAGTGTTTGATAGTGAAAAGAGACAAAGTAAAGATGCTTAGCTTACTATTTTGATAGTTATAGGTACTACAACTGAACTATTAGACACTGTACATGAAATCTGCTTACTATTTCGATAGTTACTACAACTGAACTATTAGACACTGTACATGAAATTGTAACTATTTAGAAATGATCTACATTACTGCATCACAGCCAAGATTGGAAATACTGATGTAATCTTTCACGAAAAAAAAATATAAATAGATTTTGCAAATGGTAGCTTTAATGCTGTTCATTTCTACGGGAATATTTAACTTGAGGCCAACTCTGTTACTGTATGAGTTTTTAGCATCACAACAGGAACTTTTAACACATATGCAACAACTATTCCTAAAGGAGTGTGTACACAACAGACATTTTCAACCCCATGGGGATCATACAATATAAGTTGTCCATCCGGCATAACATGATTGTCGATCCCATTGTAATAACATCCTACTGGGTACCCATCCCCATTTCAACAGTTTAGATTAGAGTGAGGCAACTGGAATTTAAATATTTCAGGTGATCTGGTTATGGTGGGAAGATAACCTGAGACAACTATGTGCTCCAGCAAAACCCACAATGAACCAAGGGAGACAACTGTACACTGTGAATACAAATTATTGCTTGAGAAATGTGATGCCTGCCCAGAATTCTAAAGTAATTTTCAGCAATACCGCACTTTCTTTTAAAGAATTAATTTCTTAACATCACTGTAGGAATCTTTCACCCATATATACATATTTAATAACGATAACAAAATATTTAATTAAAAAGTAAATAAATCACAAACTAAACAATAAACAATTTGTACGACTAGAATTCTAGTAAGACTAGAATCTAAGTCACAACAAATATGACTTCACAAAAATTGTCAATCTGAACACGGATGAAAAGAACACCTCAACTGAAGAATACACACATTCACAAATACTGTCAAGATAGAACACGAAAACATATGTGTATTCAGTGCATAGATCATACAAACATATGCTGCCATGGGAAATGTGGTGTTTATGCAGTATAGACAAGTATAAGACACAAATCTATCATTAATATTTCTGTTCACAGCAGAGATTGGGGGCTTGCTCCTTTCTAGCTGTTCTGTCGGTACTTTCTGTCCAACGCATGCACAGTTACACTGTAATCTTTTGAAATTGCGCATACGTCAGACAGAAAGTACAGACAGAACAGCTAGAAAGGAGCAAGCCCTAGGTGATACATATATAACACTCGACACGTGAACAAACTCCCCGATTCGGCAGGGTCGTCGCCGATTCAGCAGGGTCAAGAAGAGTTGAGACGTCACTGAACAATGCATTATGAACACTGAACACTGAACTACATGCAGTCCCCACTGATTGGTCAGGCTTGCTGTCAACACTCGAGTTATATTCTTTTCATTTTGTTTTTAAACATTTTTGGTGCATGTGCATTGACCACACGACTCGACTCGACTTGAGTGTGCAAAACAAATCAAGCCAGTGACATTGTGATCCTTTTTGGTCATGAACCAATATTTTGTCAGCAATTACGACACGACAGGGGACTTTATACACACGATGATGTGTACACGATATCTCAGCGGATGTATGTACACATACAATAAACAAGTACACTGTGTACACATACAATACGATGACAATGGTAGACTCGTACACACGTGACGAATATAATCCACGAGCAATAAAACATTTTATATACATCCTCCTGCTCATATGGCAGCTACAGAATAAAGATTTTGATTGTTTGTTTTATATCGCATCTGGAATATTTAACACCACACACAACAAACAAAGAGTAAAGATGACAGTAGCATGATAAAACAGAAAGACAGACAGATATTTTATTTTCTTCTCACACATTTACAAAATCTGACATGAACAATTCTAGGCGCTGCTCCTTTCTAGCTGTTCTGTCTGTCCGATGTATGCGCAGTTACACTGTGCAGTGTTGATCCTTGGTAACTGCGCATGCGTCTGACAGAAAGTACAGACAGAACAACACCTAGAAAGGAGCAGCCCCCAAATATCAGATTGCGATAGTATTTTCATAGTAAAATGGGGAACTACTCCTGATGAAAATGTGAGTATTTTCATCATGGTATTGCAATATTTACTGTTTGGCAGTGTTCATCTCACCCCCAAATCCCCCCCACCCCCAAGATAATATGCCCCAAGTTAATATAATATTTAGATTGCTTAGAACATTATACATATAATCCCTTATTATGCATTATTCAAGATATATATATATAGATTAGAAGATTTACTAAAATTAATCACACTTGATAAATACAGGATGTAACGGGCTATATATTAATAGAAATTATTCTATTATTGCCATATGCAGTATATCAGTAATCAAGATATTGTGATAAATGAGATCATGATAACATATTATCACATAAGACGAGATCATAATTATCTAAAATTGATTACGGGCATGGCAACAGAACTGTGATTTCAGCAGTAAAAATGCTCAGGGTCTTAAGACTCTAGGGACTGCAGCCCCCAGGCCACAGTTAGTGTAAATAAATTGACCCCTGGTCCCCCATTCCACAAAACAATTGTAGCTCTACAACAGTCCTTAGCCACTCTGTGCTAACGTACAGGAGTTGAGACTCTCGTAGCATTACGATTGTTCTGTTCACCAAGGGCCTGAACAAATAATTCGTTGGATTTCTGCGGAAAACGGTGACATGCTTGTGATTATTTTGCATTTGGCCACTGAATTTTAAATTATTATTAACAATATAATTGCTTAACCCTCTCCCTGCTGGATTAGGCAAAAGCACTGCTCATTGGGGCATCAACAGTTGCCTTCAGCAGGGAGAGGGTTAAAGGCATGAATGGTTACTGCATTGCATACATAAAGCAAAACAAACAAAGCGTGAGTGATAATGGAGTTTAACATCGCTGCAGGAATATTTCACCCATTTGCTAAAGAAAAAAGAATAAGAGAGAAACAATGCGAAATATATAAAATTGTGGATTCTGGATTTCTATAAACAGAGGTATCTGGTTCAAAGTGTTAAACAATATTGTGTAAGCAATACGGGTACAATAACTAATAATTTGGTTGAGAACAACACAACCGAAAGTTTCTCACTCTCTCACAGCAGTTAGCCTTCTCGGGATTCATGACACATTTGTCCAAACGGCATCTCTGATTGCCCATTGCAGGAAGAAGGTTAAGTATTTAGCATCGCTTGGAAGTATACGGTAAGCGTTAAAGATCTCTGTCTTGTTCTATAGAACAATCGTGGTGCTCTGAACGTCACAGCTCCCTAGAGTCAGTCACGACTCATGGCAACAGACAATCGTGATTGGGTTTGGCCCCAAGCCATGTCAAGTGCAAATAAATCGAACCTTGGACAAATAAATCAGCAGATTTCCGTGGATATGCGGAAAAGTGTCATGCCTGTATTAGTATATGTATAGTGGTATGAATCACAGGACTACATTTCAGGGGAATGAAACCCATATCCATAAATATCTGAATAAATGTGTTTTGTTGTATTATTAATTTCAATAAGAAGTTTGCCAAGAAAGAACAAAAATATATATTTATACACATCACAAACCACCAACAGACATTAAAAGAGTAAAATAAATATCATAATAATTTCAAAAGATTAAATAACAAATTCTCACAGAACTTTAAAAAAAAAAAAAGAAGATTTGATGTTTGGATTATTTCTTTTTCTTGTGGCAAGCGATGTCTAACATGGGTTATGTCCCCCTGATCACACGGGTCTAGGAATATGGAGGCTCTGTACGGGTGGGATAAGATCAGGGTCATGCTGGTTGTAAGGGGAAGAACTCCAGTCGCCCAGGCCGGAGTTTGGCGAGGCGATTCTGTGCTTGAGACACCGAGACAAGTGGTACATCTGAGACCTCTCCAGATGAGACAGCACCATCAAAACTTGCCTGAAATATCAGATAGCGAGACAGCACCATTAAAACTTGAATACACAGTAATTATCAGCTGAACATAATAAAAATTAAAATAAATTACTTGCAAAATGGAAAATATTTGGTTGGTGGATCCATAAACCAGCGAATATAATAAAAATACAATATTTAATTTATAAATTTCTAAAAAAAATATGGTCAATGGATTCGTAAACCAGGGAATCAAATAATTATGGCCATACCTGTGTAGGGGCGGGACTATGTCCTTAGTGATGAGAGAACCCCGGGTGCTGACAACATTGGAGCTCTCTGTACAGTCGCACCACATTAGGGCGTCGTTACCAGGCATTCGATTCTCCACCACGAAGATACTTCCCGCCCAGCCGTTCAGTAGACTGTACACTGTGATGCCCTTACGAACCTGGTTTGATAGACAATATGACAAAAAATCATTGATATGAGTGGGTGAATATGGGGTTTAACATCGCTACAGGAATCTTTCACCCATTTGCGACTTCATTGATAGTTTTTCGTTCCATACAATAATAATCTAATCAATTTAGTAATAATAATACATGTACTGTATTTATTGTAAAATCAAATTCTTTTCTACTGACTTTAAATCGTGTGATGGGCCAATTTTATCGTTATACTAATATACTAACAACATACATGTGATATTTTAAGCAAATTATACCATCATGAATGAAAAGTCTAAACATATACAATTTAACAAAAAATATTAGTATTGAGAAAAATACAAACAGTTAATTTATCAAATGTAAATGTCTATGCTCATTAAAATGTATATGCTTGACAGTTTAATAAAATCAAATATATACAGTGAGTGAATTATTGTTTTACTTCACAGCGGGAATCTTTCACCCATAGGTGACGACATTTCCTCCTAACTCTAAAAATAAGTAACGGTCATCAGGAGCAGATAACTCTCACCTCTTCTCTTGTTCCCTTGGCAATGGCCAGCTGTATCAAGGAGTCTGACAGCACGTGCTCGTAGTGACGGTTGCGAAATGTGCTGAACTGGTCGATCATCACGGCCTTGGAGCTGTGCACTGACAGCATGTACCGATGGCTTGCTACTTTGGGTCCAGCCACTGTGAATTATACATAAAAATCCATGTAATGAAGCACACATAAAAGGCACATAATGTAGCACACATAAAAGGCACGTAATGAAGAATACATAAAAATGTAA
The DNA here is from genome assembly GCA_032361785.1 of Lepetodrilus galriftensis. Lineage (NCBI taxonomy): Eukaryota > Metazoa > Mollusca > Gastropoda > Lepetellida > Lepetodrilidae > Lepetodrilus > Lepetodrilus galriftensis. The sequence goes on along the minus strand of JAUTBZ010172877.1, from coordinate 9,556 downwards.
ATAACTTTTTTTTCTTTCTTTTTTTTTGTATTGTGGTTTAGAATCGCTTTCTAGATTCTTTCACTAATATCAAGATTTGTCAACATTTTGAATCCCATAAAAAATCCATATTATAAAGCACACATAAAATACACATTATGAAGCACACACAAAATCCATTTAGTGCAGCAATCATAACATCAAGACCATAGTGCTCTTATGCTGCGTCTCTACTTCTGATTGACATAAGCAACTATAGTAGAGAAATACCGATTGGCCAAAAACTGTGTCCACCATACCTGTGGTCCAATGGCTGAAGGCGAGACATAAGACGATGTATTCGCCGGGTTCCAGCATAATATTGCAGCCAATGAAACAGCGGAGTTGTCGGACGCTGTGGCCAATCAGTTTGCCGGCAGACAAGTTCGGGTGCTTCGACTCCTCCAATACAAGGATGCACAGATCTAGCGGAGATTTCCCCTGAGTGTCTTTGCCTCTGAAATAAACATCCAGCCGATCAAATTAATGTAGAGCACTACTATTCCTAATAATGATGACACCTATTAAACGTTTTAGAGACATACTATTTTTTAAAGAGTTGTCTCCCCTTCTAGTCCATAAGGGCCCAGTTGTATTAAAGCGCCATTAAATAATTACGTCATTAGCCGTTATTCCTGCACTGACTGTCAATGCTTACGTAATGCTGCATTAGTTAGAGGGAAGTATAACAACACATTAATGGAATGGAGTACAGTGCTCCCTCGATATAATGCTGAAGTTGGGGTAAATATAATACCTACGAATATAATTGGAGGGAAAAAAAATATTTTATTTTATTTTTTAAATGGGGTCCACGTTGGACCCTGTGTGTATCCGAATCTGCGGTGCATCGAAGGGCGTTATATAGAGGGAGCACTGGCCCAGGACTACTATTATACCAGACAACATTGCAGACAAGTTGAGTCCAAAAGTACCTACCTGACCCCCTCCTGGAAGAGTCCAAATTCCATCTCGGTGGTGTGGAACACAGTCAGCTTCACAACACTGAGTGGTTGAGACGCGTTGCTGGGGAACTCCCCAGACAACCGAGTCTCGCGCCAGTTGGGCCGGACTTTACACACGTCAACGCTGTCGAAGAACCTGTGAAAGAAAAAAAATAATCACCTTACAGATAAGTCAAGATTCAGCTTTTTGGGACGCAGTATTGTTATGTTAAAGACATCAACAAACTTACATAACATTCATCCACAACCCTACTTGACAACCCAAGACTAACATTCACCATCAGTAACTAAACATAATATCCACAAACTTACTTGCAATCCACAAACTTACTTGACACTTACATGACATCCACACTGATATCCATGAACTGACATGGCATCCACAAACGTACATGACATCCACACTGATATTCATATTTACATTACATCCACACTGATATCCACAAACTTACATCACATACATGATTACATCTACAAACTTTCATGACATCCACATATCTAAATGACATCCACTGACATCCTCAGACTTACATGACATCCACAAACTTACATGACATCCTCAGAATTACATGACATCCACAAACCTACATGACATCCACAAACTTACATGACATCCACAGACTTACATGACATCCACATACTTACATGACATCCTCAGACTTACATGACATCCTCAGACTTACATGACATCCACAGACTTACATGACATCCTCAGACATCCTCAGACTTACATGACATCCACAGACAACCATGACATCCTCAGACTTACATGACATCCACAAACTTACATGACATCCACAGACTTACATGACATCCACAGACTTACATGACATCCTCAGACATCCTCAGACTTACATGACATCCACAGACTTACATGACATCCTCAGACTTACATGACATCCAAAACTTACATGACATCCTCAGACTTACTTGAGCAGGTCCTGGAAGGACATCCAGAAGACGCCCTCGGTCCCGCCGTGAACTCTGAGGTCGTCCCGGACCGCCGGACTGATAGTGTTCCACTGGGTGGAGCTGTCACACCAGTCCCCCTTCCACGAGAACCTCCCCCATGGATTCCGCAGCCGGATCAGTCTAAATGCCACATTCCACTCATTAAAGCCTTGGTATACATTTTGTTTTGGTCGCATTGATGAAAGTAAATATTAAAATATGAAAGTTATTTGATGGATAGATGAAAAAAATACTTTCAAATCGCCAATATTTTACGATTTATTTGGAATTATTTGACTGCTGATGGCAACCATAAAACCTCAATAGAAAGAGCTGTGATAAAGGAAAGGGTTAATACAATAGTATTAATAATAATAATTTAGCAGTGATACAGTTAAAAAAAGGACTTATTATTTTTCATCTACTCACTTATTTTCCTTGACGACCTTGACATCCAGAATGGAGTAGGCGTGTCGAGGTCGTAACCCCATGCCCTCGTATTGGTCAATGTCCGTCTTCATGTTACCGCCCCCACACGACGCACCCATCAGGAACCTGGGACATGTGACAAACAAGTGACAAACATGCGACAAACGTGTGACAGACGTGTGACAAAAATTGTTTAGTGACAAACTTGTGACAAATACAATAATGGATTAACCAGCAATTCAAAATGTTCATGACCCTTGATAATCCATACGGTCACGTTTTAGACTCAAATAGGTCAGATGCGAACCAATCGAATATCTGAATCATGATGTAACCATGAGGCACAATTATATCACTCATGGTATTATATTCAGTATGTAGTCTTCACTTAATACTACCTACTCTTTATTGCAAAACAACGATTTTATCCATTGATCAGCACTGGAAACTTTAAGTTTGAATAGAAATCAAGTACAAGAAGCCATAATATTTATAGCTAATAATATACAGTGCTCCCTCGATATACGGTAACGCCCTTTGATGTTTTAAAAATAAATATTAAACAAATATAAAATCTTTTTTTTTCCCTCCAATTATATTCGTTGATATAACGCGGGTATTATAACGCGGGTGGCATGTCATGGACCCCAACTTCAGTGTTATATCGAGAAAATACTTATTTGTAAAATAATATAAAAGCTAAACTTATACGTCCAAAAAGGCTACCAGCCCTTAATTAATCTTGTTGAGAATAAACATCATTCATCCATGAAATCAGAAAATCGATCAGTACCGGTAGTAGGTCTCAAGGACATTTTTAGATAAAACATTATCATGTCCTTCATCGTTATATTACCCCATCTTGATGGATGCACTGAATATGAATACAGATATTTTGTATTTTGCTCAAGTATTGAAAGGTACTACATAATGTAACACACTTTTTTGACATATATTGCGCATATGTTAAAGTAATGCTAAAGCGATCCTATTAAGATTAGATCTCGACTACTCAGATATTTGGAGTGTCAAGTTTCTAATTGAATGACATTTCAAATATCTAATGAGTCAGTTCAGATTTAATTTTTATATTGATGCTGAAAAATGAAAATTACAAGAATCAAGTGAACATAATATTAACCCATCATATATGACAATGTTTGTTATATATTTATTTCAATACTAAAATAAATTATTGTTGTTATAATTTCCTATTATTTGATCATTTAGAGATAAGGTATACCCATAAAACAGTCAGTTATCCACCTAATACACCAATGTAGCTATGAAGATAAAACAAGATATTTTTGTGTAGTATTACACATATATATTTATAAACATACATTATTGTCAAATCCGCATTGATAAACCTTCAAATCATCAATCGGCCAACAACATAACAATATTTTTATGAACTCATTTTTCATGCAATTCATACATTATATTAGCGAAGTATTATTGAAAGATATCACAGATATGGCAACCATGATTATTACGTTGCTAACTCCAGACATATAAAAAGAAAACGCATCGTGCGTCGTATGCTAGCCATACACTGAGAAGATTCCAGCGTCTTCACAACGGTCTCATTGGTGTGAGATTGTGTCATGACTGAAGTCCGTCGTGTCTTCACTAGTTTCAGAAGATTAAAATAATGAACCGCGAGTAAACTCGTCTCGAAGACTGACCAATCGTAATATTGGATTTTGTCATGTGATAACACAATAAAAGTAAACATGGACGCCTTGATCTACTTGCTGGACTCCCTTACTGAAGAGCTTCTTAGTGTACGACCCCTCGCTTGCACGACTACTTGCGATTGGCGTCCTCACGACTGCCCAACTAGAGACGATCCAGTCTTGTCGCGGGTAGTCTTCTCGGTGTATGGCTAGCAGTAAAGGACCAGCTTGGAACATCGACCAATTACAGGGCCAGGACCAGGACCATCGACCAATCACAGGACAGGACCAGGACCATCGACCAATCACAGGACCAGGACAGTTATTGCAATATTTCATTACACATAATACTTGCTCCTTTAAAACCCACCCACAAATCCCATCAAAACCTTACGTATTTTTCTCAGGATGGTTTCATGTTTTTCAAATAAGGATGTAAATGGAAATTCCTCTTCGTCATGCTCAGTTCTCGCATCAAGGCTTGGAAAGAACGAATTTGCTATGATATTGATAGAAAAATGCAATCATACACTTCCCATACATACTATTAAGAACTGTCAAAATGTCGATGGAAACATATTTTTGACAAAAATGTGTTAATTGTATGTGGCTTTCCTCAATTCCTGTGGTATTAATTCAGAATTATTCAGACTACATAGAACATCTGAAATGTGTATTAATAAACATGCATGTGATAGAAATGACAGTCTTGTTTATATGTAATGCTGATTTCCTAAGTAAAAGTGCACGTGACATCATAAACCGAAGAAATATCGCACAGGTGGTCCAGCAACATCTTCTTCATTTTCGTCATTAAATGACACGACGAGGTCAACGTACATCTGACCTGGCGACGGCTTCAACAGCTTCGCCATTCTGGAAAGGAAAATAAATAATGAGCTGACATTAATCAGAACTCACTCCATGACCGTGGATTGATGCTATGCTCATCTTGGATGCATTGTGCACAGTTATCTCCCTTAGTTTACCTGTATCATTGGTCTTAGTTGCTATTGGGCTACAATACTTATCTCTATGAAGTGCTACATAGCGCTACAGTAGTCATTCAGCAAACACATGATAGTACTACGTAGCACAACGTTCTACTTCTGCTTTTGAGCCTGTAGTGTTTTGTAGGAAATAGTAGGAAAACCCAAAGCATGAAGGGAATGGACTGCATGCATTAACAAATAGATTTACTGTTATGTTCTTACCAAATCATTCAGCCAGCCACTACTTTGTAGAAAGGTAACGTAGTGTAGTATAGTAGTAGTGCAGACTGAACGCAGCCCATTACTTAAAATTAAAATATGACATGGAAGATGGATGTGAACCTACGTCATTTTGAGCCGCTTCGCATGTGTGGGCATGATTGGCATGTATACCATCTTCACTCCCAGGACAACACACGACCCTTCTAGTCCGTATTGGGCCTGAAACAACACAGAAGTCACATGTACTAACAAACTTCCCTTCCTACGACAATAACCAAATAACGGTAACTATAATTAAATCAGGTCTCAAAGATAATTTTTTTTCCAAGGAGCCATTTTGCTCCTGCATAGCCAGAAAAACTTAAAATAAGTGAAATATTGGTAGCCAAATGAAAAATTAGGTCGCCATGGCTCCAAAATTAGTGGCTAAATTGAGTCCTGCTATTCCCAAATATACATAAAATCCATAGGTCAAAATTGCTTTATTATTATTAAGTCCAGCAATCGAGTTTGACTCCCAACTGGCGGCCATCTTGGTTTCTGCGTACCTTGAAGTAGTGCAGGAACTGATCCAGAGTGAAGTCCTTGTTGCCAGGAACGTCCCACCTGTCCCACATCGTGAAGGAAACACCCTCTCTGGAAGCAACCAGAACACACCAGTCACCCACTGTACTATACACTGAGATAGTGCTCCTTTCTAGCTGTTTTGTCCGTACTTTCTGTCCCACACATGCACAGTTACAATGTGCAGTGTTGATCCTTGGTAACTGCGCATGCGTCAGACAGAAAGTACAGAGAGAACAGCTAGAAAGGAGCAGCCCCTGAGACTTCATTGCAGGGACACAAACTCAGCTAGATATACATGTAGCCACGTGCTAAAAAACTCAACAAAATTAACTAAGAGCTGGCAGATATTTTGTCGGGAAGCTTACTAACAAATTTAAGATCTCGTTTTCAGAAATTTGGTGCCATTTTTCTTCCAATGTGTCTGAATGTTCTTGAAGAACACCTTGCGCCTGTAGATGTTTGGAAATTCTTCATTGCAAAAATAATACCATACAAATTCAAATGTCCAAAAAGGATACTGGCCCTAAATCTTGTTGAGCATAAAATGTTCCTTCTTGGCCAGTGGAATTACCCCTTTTGGTAAGTCACTAGCGTTGGACAAATTTTCCTAGAGCTCCCAAAATTACAAAACTTTGAGCACGATTTCATGCTCCAAGCTCAAACTTTATATGGTTGAACAAAATCTCAGGGCCTGGTGTTGGCTAGCAGGACTACCCATTTGGCCAAGTCCAAACAACTCGGGTTCGAATCCCAGGATCGACAACGTCCTCTTCATACACACACAGCACTGACCTGATGACAGATCTCTCAGTAGGCCCAGGCTATGACAGCAACATGAGGGGGAGGGCCAAGTTGATGAAGCAGTTCTTGTATTTCTCTAAACATGGCTGCTGTATGACCTTGATGAGTTCTATGGACACCAGTCCCGACACCGATGCCGTCGTCGTGGCGATGGCGGGCACGATGCGACCGGCGATCCGCTTGATCTTCAGCCTGTCTGCCATCTCTATGCCATACATCTCTGCCCGCAGATTCTGTAGTAGTAGAAATAATAATAATGATAATGATGATAATAATGATAATAATAATAATAATAATATAATAACGTTTCTAAAAATATTTTCAAATATTGTAAACAAAATTTTAAAAAATAAATAGAAAATAATAATGCGCATATTCATACTGTGGCATACTAAGGCGTGCTCAGAGTTTAGTCAATGAATCAGTGTGTGCATTCATTTCACTTTCTCAACTCCCTGGAGATCATACAACCTTTCTGCTGTTTTGTCATTGCTATCAATATGAAGATAACACAGCACTTCGTCAAACATTTATCACAACACTTCTATCTAAGACCATTGCTGATTGATAATGAGAGCAAATAGCTATGCGGGTAAACAAGATTCGACGACGTACTGCTGACGCTGCGATGAAGTCAATGTGGCTGTTGCTGTCATCGTCCTTTTCAAACTCTACTGGATGCATGTTGCTCAGCGCTGAAACATTCAGATCTGATTACATTGGTGTCATTTTACGAGTGCTTCATTGATATTTATCTGCAATATGTAGGTTTGTGTTACACAACTACTGCGCACTCCTGCCTCAAATAACTTGTTTACAGACTGATACATCAATATTGCTTCCAATAACAATAATAAAGTACACATTTATATTCCATCAAATTTATGCTTGAAGGAATAATGTGCTCTCATTTTCCTTCTGAACTCCCTGAGGAGGATACATCACACCGAGAAGCTGACACAGATTCGCTCACCCTGCGCTACTTTCCCTGATGTACATATGCCCTTCAACGTTCTCCCAGAATCCACGGTCTCGTCGCCACTCTTCTCCTGCTCGGCGTCACCCATACTCTTTGTCTCGTCGGTCTCGATTCGCTGGAAATTTGGTAGTATATATATTTATATATATATTTAATAAACAAAAAAATCATCACAATATCCATTAAACAATCGCAAATACAAAAATAAATGAGCATAACGAAAATAAAGTTAAGTTTCTATTATTCGGAATGATGCACTGAAGCTGTCTAAATGTTTGTTCCTGTACTGTAGCGCCATGAGCAAGCAGTATGCATGGATTTGGCGCATGATAAATACGCATTATTATTATTATTATTGATAAGATTGAACATTGTAATGGATTTGGGAATAACTTTGAAGGAAGAGACACAGAATTCCTCTGACCTTATTGGATGGCCGGAACTGTGGTACAGCAACCTGAGATAACATCTGGAGAACTCTGTTTGCCTCCAGATCCTGAAAACAAGCCAATTTCAATAACAGTTCACAGTAGTAATGATCTATTTCTCCATGACAATTTGATATTATATTTGCGAAATGTAAATACTGTAACAATAAAGAGTAATGATATACAGTAGACCTCGGATATACCGGGCGCGGATAAACCGGACCTCGCATATAACGGAATGAATCTGAAGTCCCAGGTCCCAGCTCGCTATTTGCGGCATATGCGTATAACGGACTTCGCATATAACGGACGGAAATAGCCGGTCCCAATGAGTCCGTTATATGCGAGGTCTACTGTATTGTATATGCCATATGCAGGAAATTGTAAGTTTGATTATCTGGGGGAATTGCAGGGACTATTTGAGTGTGTTTTAGAAGTAAGTATCGAAATAGAAATTATATTTTGTACATGCTATGTAATAATAATGGCTGCTTCACAACAATTAAGCAATTTCTTATTGAGAAATCAATAGAAAATTAAACTGTACGAGGAAAATTAAATCTTAAATTGATCCATATGTGTCTAACCTCTCTCTTCCATGACACTCCATATATATCTGCATACAACCGGGCTGTACTGGCCACAAACACTACATGACTGAAACATGGGGACAAGTAAATACAGACACAGTATCATGTATATTTCAGAATGGTTTTAACAACCCAGTATCAATTATATAAGTAATAGAATTGAATCAATCAGTCAACCACCAGGGGAAAAACGAATGGTTCCAGTAATGCCGACATGCAAATGCATTTTAAAATGACACTCTACTGATGGCGAGATGAGATTGATTGAATTAGTGCTTTAATTTGCAGCAGGGATATTTCACCCATATGCTGACGAGATGAGAAACAGATGATTTAATATGTCTAACCATATTGGCATGCTCAATTAGTCACTGATCTTATTACATGTAGAGAAACACTGTCAATGGAAGACTCACTTCACATCGTCAGGGTTAAATGCCAGTGGATTTGGAGGACGCTTCGGAGATTGCCAGAATGGATCTGGAATAAACAACCAGGAAAATGACATCCAATTACAAAAACAGTTTGTCTAATGATGGGTAATTTCTATCAATATTTCTGATGATTATTTAATTTTGCCATCAAGGTATTGGCAGCGTCATCTAAATTATTGATGTTTCATCTCAGTAGCCATCTCAATAAAGATGCTCGCATAAATTTTAATAATTTATTTGTCTGCAAGTTATGTTGGAAGATATCGGCACTCAATAAATGTATTATTATTATTATTATTGTTATTATTGTTATTATTATTAGGACATATTCACTTACTGCCATCCTGTAGCTTGGTGTCTAGGGGAAATGCATGCAGCAAATGTCTAGCCTGAAATGAAGAACAAGTATTTATAAGTATATTGCAGAGGGGGCTCATAATTTCACCATAATACAAAATACATGTTTATTGAACGACATTGTCCAATTCTAGGGGGTGCGCA
>JAUTBZ010172866.1:0-10221 GCA_032361785.1 Lepetodrilus galriftensis | reverse complement strand
GATTCAGCTTTTTTAGAATATCAGGCAAGTCACTTTGCGCCCAACCTTGTAAAGGAATGGGACGTTTCCAGTAATCATCTTCTGAAATAATTGGTATCGAATATAGATATGATTGAAATAAAAAGTTAACAACAGCAATAGCTAAATATCTACCTATGTGAATTGTTGTACTATTAATATTATTCAAACTCCATTTGGGAGAAAAAAGCTTGAGCCGAGCGACCAGCCATTTTATTAAATACTTTTAAATAGCGAAACTTCGATTGATCAATTTTTAGCGCATCTTGCATATCACCACCATTATCGATCACTTTACCAACTTCCTCGCGCATATAAGAAATATAGTCGTAAGTATCTTGAGTTGCCTTTTTAATCGTGACTGGTCCGCCATGTCCAGGAACAATAACTACTGGATTATAAGCTACCATCGTCTCAAAAACGTGTAACCAACTAGCCGTATCTTTAGCAGGACCTGGTCCCAGCATTCTTTCAGCAAATACAATATCACCACTAAACATCACTTTTTTATTGGGCATCCAAACAAAAATATCCCCTTTTGTATGAGCAGGCCCTGCATAAACCAGCTCAAATATTTCGTTACCAAAATTAAGCTTCATAGATTCTTCAAAAGTTTCATCCGCATGGACTGCCGTTGTACCTTTTAAAGCCTCTCCAAGAAAACGATCTAAGCCCGTATATTGATCGTCTGCGCGTTCTTTTTGATCATCAAATGCCGCTTTAGATGAAATAATATGGGCGCCTTTCTTTTTAAAATAATCATTACCCCACCAACGATGATCCTGTCCCCCTGTATTTATAACTATTTTTACAGGTTTATCTGTAACCGTTTTAATAGCCTCATCTATTTGTTTTGCTCCAAGATAACTTCCACCAGGATCAACCAATAACGCCCCCTCTGGGGTTATGACTAACCCAAAAGTAGCATTATTCGCATAATTATCAGGAGATCGTTGATCGACATCTCCAATAATGGCGTAAACATTTGTTGATACTTTTTTTACTATAAGTGAAGTGTCTGCAAATACATTAAAACTAATAGCTACGAAACTAATAATGCTAATAAATCTAAACATATATATATCCTGCTGATTAATTACTGACTTTAAATATTTTTTATTTTGAATAATTTACAATTAATTGTTCTATTAAAGCACTAGACCCCAGATGATAATCTAGGGTCTAGTGCTCAACTATAAAAATTATGACTTATTATTCAACAATTGTACTAGCTTCTACCATTGGGCGTTGTTCTAGTTTCCAACCTTTCATATCTGAAAGCGGTTTAAAAGAATCACGATAAACTAAACGAGCTTTGATGTGTGCTTTACCATATTTTGGTAATTCAAAAGCAAACTTCATATGATCAGATTCTTTAGGTTTAATAGCAGTGTCAAATACCAATGCATCAGCAAGAAAACCACCCACTCCAAACATAGGCTTGCCAAATTTAGGCATTACCTTTGATTTGTAAACCTTGGCATACATTTTACCAGGTAGTCCTACCCAGTCATTAGGTCCTTTCACTTTGGTTTTAGGATGACCAAAACCTGCTAGTGGTGGTAATGTTGCACGTTTATCACCAATAAATTTAAGTGGTTTGCCATTATCATCCGTAGCTTCAATTTTTAGAATCACATTTCTAATAGGACCAGAGCCAGGGACTTTGTGCCCTGCACCCACATTGGTTACAGTGGTTTTAACCATTAATTTACCATTAGCTTTTTCAGTAGATAAATCTAATGTAAGTGCTTTTTTCAACATACCCAAATCATAAGAGCCGATGAAAGTATGTTGGCGCATACCTTCACGCTTAGGTCCACCAATAGCAACTTGAGTAGGTTCTTTAATAAGAGGCATATGGCATTCTTGACAGGTTTTATCGGTTTTACCCGAATCGTAAGCTTCTTTCCAGTCAGCATATTGTGAGATTGAAAGGAACTTTTCCTGATTTAAATGGCAAGTACCACACAGGCTTGAATCTTTAAAATGTGATTTGTATTCTGTTTTATGTACAGGTGATTTTGCATCTTTCAGTGGTCCATAACGAGTAGTCATATCACCCAAAGTGACGGTGTCAAAGATACGTGTTTTATATTTTCCCTTTTCATCTTTAAGAATATGTACATCCTTAACACTATGGCAGAAAATACAAGATATACCATGATCTTTCTTTTCCTTCATGGCGACACCTAAATCTACTTCTTTACCTTTTTTATGTTCGTTGATGACTAGGATAGGCACATGGCAATCTGCGCAATCGCCTTTTGCACCATGCATCATGGGTTGAAAACCTAAACCATCTTTTTTACCACTGCCACTAACACCAGCATAGAACTGATAAACCTTATCATTGTTTAAATCCTGCCCCATGCGTGAACTACTCCACTCTTTAAAGATACGCTGGTGACAAGAGCCACAGTATTTTGGACTAGTTTCATCAAGTTCTGCGAATAGATTAGATGTGAATAAAATAGTAATTAGGCAGATAAATATCTGAATCTTGGATGTTGTTTTCATACTCATTCCTTAGCGGTTAATTCTAGTTATAGAATGAGTTTACCTTAGCCTTACGAGCTGAAAATATGATTATGGTTAGGGTTTCTGAGTAATTTTTATATGGCGTTTTTCTCGCTGAATAACCCCTTCTTTTTCCATATCTGAAAGTGTTCGATATAGGCTTTCTGGTTCGATCCCTAACTCTTCAGCCCACTTACTTACAGGGCATGAAAGTGTAATTTCTGTGCCGCTAGGTGATTCACAAGTAATAAAATGTAATACGCGATCTTTTGCTGATTTTAGATGTAGGCGCTCACTTCGCACACATTGTTTTTTTAGATCAGCACTTAACGAGTCAATGTAGTAACGAGAAAAGTCAGAATTAACCGACAAATGCTCAATGAAAGCCGGCTTTGGTATCTGTAATACTTTTGATTTAACAGCCGCCACTGCTGAGCAGGGGTAGCAATTCATGTTCATACTTGCAGGCGCAAATATCTCCCCTGCAAAACTTCTCATCATAACCGCAGGTGTTCCATCTAGTTGATAGCGAAGTGCAAATAGCTCTCCCTTCATTGTATAAAACAGTGAATCAACACTATCGTTTGGTTGAAACAATACTTCGTTTTTTGCTACCTCACGTTCACGTGAGACTGCAACCAATGTTTTAGGAAAAACACTTGGAATTACTTTACTCTGCTTCAAACTGTAAATAGGTTCGGTTTAAGTTTACAGGGTTCCATGTTTCATGGAACTTAAGATGATCAAACTGTTTTGTTTCTTTAAGGCGTGCGACCATATCACCTATATCTTCCCAATCTTCTTTGGCTTTATTAACCTCATTTACCAACCAGTTTAAGTAGTCACCTGTATCCTTTTGAGCTTTTTCGAGTGTACCTGCATGACCATGTCCGGGGATAACAAACTCAGGTTTCATTGCTGCCATTTTATTAAAGCTTTCTGCCCAAGGCTTGGTTTTTGTATAGGGCTGAACGCCAAGCATTCTGTCATTAAACACTAGATCACCTGTGAAAATTACCTTTTGTTTGGGTAACCATAAAACAGCATCATTTGGAAAATGAGAATCACCAACATAGCGCAACTCAAAATCTATATTGCCAAAAGAAAATGAGTAGAAATCAGCATCAATCAACTTATCAGCCAGTACAACATCATCTTTTGAAAGATGTTTTAAGGTAAGACTATCAAGCCGATTTATATGTGAATCTAAATGTTCCTGCTGGGTTTTGCTAGTTCCTAACAAAGCCATAATAGGGATAGATTTCTTGGTAAAATAACTATTACCCATCCAATGATGATCTTGCGCCCCTATATTAATGATCTGTTGGATAGGCTTGTCTGTTATTTTTTGGATAGTTTTTTCAATTAGCTCTGCCGCAGCCTCGGTAGCACCTGTACCTACTAATAAAACACCCTTCTCTGCGATGACAAAGCCCAGCGTATTATTGAGGGCAAGGTTTTCTTTACTTCGTGGGCCTATTTCACCCACAAGTGCATAAACATTGTTAGCAACTTTTTCTGCTTTAAGTTCGAAAGCGGAAAGGGTCGATGAAAAAAGCAACAATACTACTGCGATAATCTTTTTAGTCATATTATGAAAGTTTTGAGAATACTATTATTTGACATTATCATATTCACTAAAGCATATATAGAAATTATACTTTTCTATGCTAATTAGAATCAAAGGAATATGGAATGGCTCCTTAATGAATGGCAAAGGACTTTCCCTAAAAAGGGTTGTAACCAAAGGGCTGTTTCTCAAGAACTGGGGGCATTTTAGACCTGATATTACGGAAACATTTCAGCAGGGCGTAATTGGAGTCAATCCTTTTCAAGATCAAGTCAGCAAGTTCTTGGCTGGAGCAATGGCGCCCATGGTTTACGTCACTCTTACGCTCATATAGTGTTGCTGATAGATAATATTTCGATCTGTGACTTCTACTGCTTGATCCAGTTTTCTATCTTCAAGGCGTTGTACCAGATTATCTGGAATCATCACTTCTCTGATTAATCCACCTTTGCCAATGACACTGTAGAGATGACCTTCTCTGCCCATGAACTTCTCTTCCAGTGGTTCTTTATTTTGGCGTATATCAGCTGATTGTTTTTCATTAGGTAATAATGTGATTAACTCTTTTGCTCGTAAACCTGCGGCATAGGCTATTTCTGTTGAAAGAGCATTTTGTTCTCTTTGATTATCTGCAATGGCGTGTGTTTGTTCTTGCGTATAGGCTCTAGAATGTAGAACCTGTTCATGCTCTGATCGAATAACTCTTTGTATGCTCCATCAACTTTCATTGATACCTATCAAAAGAGCGAGGTTGATAGGCTTTTAGGTTCGTTGAGAATGCAACGACACATTAACAAATGAAATAATAAATACATTGTAACGGAATCAACCATAGCACCGTAAAACTGTTTGCGTCAACATTGCATGTAATGTTTGCAAGAAGAGCATAAAGCCATTGTTGCAGTAGTCTCCGCTATGTCATGTGGTGCATGTACATAGCGGAGACGTTGCACAGTTATCTTTTGCAAATGGCAAACAACCACATAGGTAAACTTATTGTTTTATTTTTTTTAGTTCATTAGTCATTAGTTAAAGGCGTTGTTTTAACAAAGAGAATATCTCTTATCAATGTGTGTAAATCTATCAACCTAGAATAATGCCCCAGTTCTTGAGATACAACTTCAAGTGCGACCTATATATTCAGGCAGAGTAGATGAAGTATAAGGTGTAACTTTATCTTATATTAAGACTAAAATCAGGGAATTTTCTATTTCTACTGACCACATTTACAAAAGACCCATAGTTTGGCAATTGTTGATGTTTAAGACGTTGTTGCTTTGCAGTTAGGCCAAAAAGAAAGAAACCTGGAACACTCGTTTCATTCCTTCTTTTAGCTTCTACTCGCATTCGTTTCAAAGCTTTGACAAATGAAACTGCGAACTCTGAATTGATAGAGCTACCATTAGATGTATCTGCAACTGGTGCTATACCTCCAGATGTTAAAACAGCTCGTGCTTCTTCGTTAGTATTAAAGCTAAGTTGATTAGCATTATCAAAGTAATGCCTTATAAATGAACCAGAAAAACAACTATCAGCAACAATAATAACGCCACCTTTATTAAATTCTAATAAACGTTTTCGAAATTCGTTGTTTGATAACCAAGTTTGAGGGCGCATTGGCTCTGCTTTAGTATCTCTAAATGCCCAATATCCTTCTTTAGATTTTGAAGATAAAACGCCATGACCTGAGTAATATACTATAAGCTGATCACCGACTTTAAACCTTCTTTTAATGCCATCCACTGTTTTTAGAAACTGAGCTTTACTTGGGTTAAATAAAGTAAGCATATTATTTCTGGCTACACCAATTTGTGATAAGGCTCCCGCCACACTTTTCACATCAGGAACAGGACTATACAAACTAGATAAACTTTTGTCTTGATAACTCCCTACAGCAACAAGTAACGCGTATACTTTACCCCGACCTGTCCCTCCTTGAAGTACTATTGGTCTTGTAACGGGTCTCTTGCCACGACGTAATGCTCTAGCTACATTTATTCCATAAGATCTCACCGTAACATTTCTTGATCTATCAGCAAACTCCATCTTTAAGGCTCCAGAGCGCCCACCTTTTATTTGAACATTTAAATTAAAATTACCCTGTCGGTCAATGGTAGCTTTTAACTGTTGATTAGTAAGCCTGACTCCATTTATTTTGATAAATCCAATACCGGTCTGATCAATAGCTTTACCACTTAATAGAAAACTATTGCTTGAAGGGATATGCTCTACATAGGTGAAATTAACAGTTGGCCCTTTTCTATCTATGTTCAAATAGTATTTATCAAGTTTCTCTCCTAGAATCGCTACCGCAAACTCCTGCGCATGACGCCCTTTATCGAAGACGAAAGATTTAGCTAGTTGTTGATTTGTATTAGTAAATTTATTAACAGAGGAAATACTATTGGTTGGTTGACAAAAAACACCTTCGGCGCTTTCTGCAATGGATGTTTTTGCGCTTTTTATCTTTGCTTTATAGAAGAAAAAACAAGTTTTTATTTTTCCTTTTGCTAAGCCAGAGGTTAGCATTACCTTACCACCACTTTGTTTATCATGATATTCAATATGCTTTACATTAGTAAGGGATTGTAATTGTAAAGGTCGAATTTCTTCATGTACAAGATACTTCAATAGCTTTTGCTTACGAGCAGCTCTATTTTGAACAGAAGGGATTGACTCAACGCTATTATCATGTCGGTATAGTAATGTTCCATAATCAAAGACTAGAACCTCAGCAAACGTATTAGTATTATCAAGATAGCTCAATTTCTTGCGTAACCTAACACTACCTTCAAAACCTTTAGAGCTTATACTTGCTTCATCACGAGAAATACCTTGCCAACTACCAAGAGGCAGGGAGTTTTCATCTGCAATGGATAACAATGGAAATAATATGACTAACGAAATCAGCCACTTGATTCTCGCAAGTTTTTTCATGAAGCTATCTCTTTCTTAATTATTAGGTGCACTATATTTATTCTTTCTAAAATTATTACGCAATACATACTTTCTAATACCTGTAATAACCATTTATCGTACAGCAAAGTTTTTCTGTTTTTTAGTGATATCACTACCGCACTTTTTCCTTATATTTCGTTTTTTAGCTGCATCTAGGCCTAATAATGACCATCCTTTACTTTGGTTCGCTGTGTAAGTTGAATTACTCTTATTACCATCTGCTACACATTCTTGTGAAGATGAATTGCTATGATTAACAGCATTTGCATCAGATGCTGTAAGCTTTTTATCTAATTTTCCTTTTGCAAGACCTGTTTCAAACAATTTATCATGTAAAACTGTTTTCAAAGGAGCCACACCTTTAATAATTACGCGGAATAAGTCTTGGTTAAAACCTAAATTAGCGCGCGCACCATTAAAGTAAAACTCACCAAAGTGATAATCAGGTATGTAGCGTATGGAACCCGCCATCTCTTCTTTGGTAACATTACTCTTTATTACGGCTATTAAGCCTCTAAGCCTTCCCGCTTCACCTGCCAAACCAAGAGACCTGACCTTAACTTCACCATCAACTTTGCCTCCTCTTTCACTATCTTTTGCTGCGTTAATATTCAGTGTAAAGAAATAGCTTCCCTTTTTGATATCTGGATTCTTGACATCATTTACATCTCTAATACCATCTATTGACTCAAAGCTAATATCACCACCTTGAGAAGAAATATTGAACGTATTAACGTTGTTAATTAGATGCGGTGCTTTATCAGAAATATTCACATCACCATTAATTAATGGTGATGCATCTGGCTTACCTAAACTAGGATTATCTTCACCAAATTTAATTGATCCGCCTTGTGTAGATATATCACCATTTAGTTGAATACCTTTATTTGCGATTACTTGGAAATCTCCATCTCCACTAACTTTTACGCTTTGAAGAGTTACTACACTTTTAGAATTAATTACTGCTCCTGCCCCAATTAAATCTCGATAGATAGTAATATCTTGTTTTGCAGTTATCTTACCGTCTAAATCAAATGACGCTATGTCATTTTCAGCTCCAACTGTTACAGCACCATTCGTGGTTATAATATCACCTCGAACTGTTATAAGTTCATCTGTATTCGCAAACATATCAACATTGCCAGAAGTATTAATATCACCATTTACAAAGATCCCACCAAGTTCAGCGTTGATCAAAATATCCTTATTAGCAATGATATTTTCAGTAATAATGTCATTTTCAGCTTTAAGAGTAATTGCTTCCCCTGTTACTTCAGCATCAAACTTTATGCTATCACCTGTAATAACGGCATCAACAGCCAGATTTACTTTATCCTTATATTCCTGAGTTCTTGTTGTTTTGATATTACCATCTTTAAAAATGGTGCTTCCTTTAGCATCTGTTTCAATACTTCCTATATTGACTGCTTGGTTAAATGTAGTTATATCAGCATTAACAATTAAATCTTTATCTCCAGCAAGCGCCTCTTTAAACGTTACGTCACCACCTGTACTTATTGTCAATTCCTTATCTACATCCAAGGTTACGCCACTGTGTAATGTTATATCCCCTTCATCGCTAGATAGAGTACTTCCACCCAATAAAAGCTTATTCGCTCCTTTAAGATTAATATTGCCCTTACCATTAGCAACAAGCGCCTTGTTAATATCAAGCTCGTTAGATGCAAATAAATCTATACTTCCATTATCTGATGTAGCTACAACTCCATCTACAAGTATATTTTCGGCGATGACGCTCATATCGCTAACATTACTTACTTTCCCATTAAAAGTAGCCTTGCCCGTTTTAACCTCAAGGGAATAACCATTACCAGTGACCATAGCTAGTGTAAGATTACTATCAGTGCTGGTTAAACTAGTATCGGCTGTCAAAGTTACGGCATCGGCATACTTCTGACTGCCTGTGGTGGTAATGTCCGCACCAATTTCAGTTTTTCCCTCAGCATCGGTTGCAAGATTAACAATATTAGTAATATTTCCATCAAGTTTGGTGGTTTTACTATCTTTTATCGTTAAGCTGTTACCACCACCATCTACCCTATTTTGTAGTTCTACACCAACACCACTTAATTTTGTATCGCTCTTTAACGTTACGGCATCCGCATATTTTTGACTACCCGTGGTAGTGATATCTGCAGCTATTTCTGTTCTTCCACCGCCTGTGGTTACAAGATTAGCAATATTACTTATAGCTCCTTGTAGTCTAGTCGTTTTACTATCTGCAATTGTTAAATCGTTACCGCCACCATCGACTGTATTTTGCAGCTCCACTCCAGCACCCGTTAAAGTGGTGTCAACCGTTAACGTTACAACATCAGCATATGACTGTCGTCCAGTAGTAGTGATATCCGCACCAATTTCTGTTAATCCACCGCCTGTGGTTGCAAGGTCAGCAATATTTTTTATAGCTCCTTGTAACTTAGTTGTATTACTAGCATTGATAGTTAAGTTATTACCGCCACCATCAATTGTATTTTGCAGCACTATTCCAGCACCCGTTAAAGTGGTATCACCTGTCAAGATTACGGTGTCGGCATATTTCTGACTGCCCGAAGTGGTAATATCTGCACCAATTTCTGTCGTTCCTTCACCATCAGTTTCAAGATTGGCTATATTCGTGATATCTCCATCAAGCTTGGTAGTTTTACTGTCAGTAATGGTTAAATCATGACCACCACCATCGACGGTGTTTTGTAACTCTATGCCAACACCTGTTAATTTCGTATCACCAGTCAAGGTTACGGCATCGGCATACTTCTGACTGCCCGAAGTAGTAATATCTGCACCAATTTCTGTCGTTCCTTCACCATCGGTGGCAAGATTGGCTATATTCGTGATTTTCCCATCAAGCTTGGTGGTTTTACTGTCAGTAATGGTTAAATCATGACCACCACCATCGACGGTGTTTTGTAGCTCTATTCCAGCACCCGATAATGCGGTATCGCCTGTCAAGATTACGGTGTCAGCATATTTCTGACTGCCCGAAGTGGTAATATCTGCACCAATTTCTGTCGTTCCTTCACCATCGGTGGCAAGATTGGCTATATTCGTGATATTTCCATCAAGCTTGGTAGTTTTACTGTCAGTAATGGTTAAATCATGACCACCACCATCGACGGTGTTTTGTAACTCTA
>JAUTBZ010172855.1:0-10221 GCA_032361785.1 Lepetodrilus galriftensis | reverse complement strand
CCAATCATAATTCACCAAGTGCAGAGAACTCTAAATAAAATATTGTTATCTTGTTCCGCTTTGCATGTGCCATGCGCACGCATGTAGTTCAACGCCGACGAGTTTACCACAACAGCTACAGATAGTTGTATATGTAGCATGTCAAGAGTCGGCATAACGCGCGTCGGCGCTTCCACGTCGGACGACGGTTTAGTTGCACGTGTAGCGCCGGCATAAGAGAGCACTGACAATTGTTTCATAGGATGAGCATACAACGCTTCACATTGTCATTGCCTCGCATCATAGTTAAGCTTTGCTGAAAGTTCAAGCTACGGTAACTAGATCATCGTTCTTCACACTGCTGACATTATGAAGCTGCCTCGGTTTGTCTTGTTCCATCAACATTTAACCCAGATTCCATTAAGACATCTGACAATGACTGAACAAAAAAGATTCATTACATATGTATTTGCCAGTACTGTAAATAACTGAAAATAGCATACCTATTAGCTTCAGAACACGCGTTCCGAACATCGTATATGTTTCTTCTTGATTGCATGCAAAATGCGTTCTTGACCAGGCCACCGTCCAGCTATCACCATCACCCTGTTTGTTAGTAATCGGACTATTGATAAGAAGTAACAGCTGGGAAAGATTATCGTCGGTACAGACGTATGAAAGACAGGTACGTACGGGACGTATCATGTTAAAGTCAACTGGCTGCCCTTATTCAGTACCGACAACACGAGGTAGAATGCATGCACGAACATGGTGGAATCACTTTCCTGTCTGTCGTGACTTTTCCAGAAGTTGTGGTAATTTGTAATTTGTTACACAGATGACTCCAGGTTTAAATGTCTTTACACGCTGAGAAGTGACATGGAATCTCTCGACCACAAATCGATGGAAGGGATATGTGGGAGTGATGTATAATGATGTTTCTTGAGCCAAGTAAATGTAATTTTCATAGATAAAATCCCGTACATAAAAACTGACAGGAAGGTTTATATTTAACTGGCCTTAAGCCAATCGGCAATAACAAATCATATCACATGAATATTTAATACTCTGTATGTTGTTATAACATGAAATACACATTTTGGATATAATCCAATAGTACATTATGATCGTTATTCAAATCAACATCATGACATCTCAGTGATACCAATATAAAGACCAGGAAGACATATTAATACCAAGATATTATTACTGACCAAGCGAAACTACTCACACATGTGAATATATGACAGCCAGTAATCACGTACGAATGGCCATCTCTATCGCCAGCCATAGCATGCTCTCAATGTTAATATATCAGTAAGAAATATTACTAATATTCGGTTTGTTTGTGACAGTTGTGGACAATTATTCTGGTAGTCTGATCTGATATCAATGAGATAAATACAACAACAAGATATATATTTCCTTCAAATCAGCATGACGAATCTTTCTTAAACTTGCCCAGTATCTTATCAAACGAAATATCGACAGTATGATCAGTATTAAATAATATGTGTTTTTAAATGTATACGTCCCTCATGGTAAATCGGTTATAATATCAACAGTTTACATAAGAATGCCAAGTAAGGACTACTTGCAAGAACCATCTTTGGTGATTGTTTCACACTTTTAAACACTGTCAACTGTATATCATAATCTATACATCATATGCCCATATCGTCATACAGATGGTGTTTGAAAAACATTACTTTTAATATGTAATACAAATGCACATAGATACCATGTTTCATCTTAATGACGAAAATCTATTTTTATTTACCAATTACCAAAAATACAATGATTTGATGCTACTTACGGAGATAGCATACTTGCCAACAATGATTTTGATTGAGAAGATTGATATTCCTAACTAGACATGAATCTCTACTTACCGAATCCGCGTAATCCATGTTATCGGCGACACACGAGCATGGCTAATATCCTAGAGAACGGTCAGATAGGACTTCTGTATCCCCTAGTGACACTTGCTTCTTCATGCTACGTACGGCCCCCCGTCTCTGGTCGCCTTGCTCTGGTTTACATGGACCCAGCAGTGGTCTACATTAGCAAAATCCTATATCCGATGTGCCGCAGGTACAACCGTGTCTTCTGTACCTAGAGCTAAGCACTGGCCGGGAGGAATGGGAGGGATATAACTTAGGTGTATTGAATCTCGTCGATGTGCGATTTATTTTCTTACTCTATTATCGAGACTTTCAGCTGCGAAGGAACCTGCCCGTTTGATTGATTCCATGAATGACTGTATCAGAACCTTTGTAGCTCGATTTATAAGCAAATCAATTATGTATGTTCATCGATGGAAATACGCGCGAGTCAATGTAATTGTGCAAACTTAAATACAGACCTACGACAGCTTTTGCGTTTGATGGAATGTTCTTTGGAGATTTCCAATTTTGATTCAATGCTTTGATTTAAAGCTATGTGCATGACGCCCTCTATAATGGGGGTACTTATTAGTACGATTTGCTTCCTTTTCAAATGTAGGATGTTACCTTAAAATTAAATAGCTAATGAAAGGGTGACCAATGAAAGAGAACGTATATTGTCTACAGTTTAAATCATGTATATCCCACAATGACGTCTTTTATATACATTATATGCAGTGGTAGAGTGTTGGACTTCGGAGCCAAAGGTTCCAGGTTCAAATCCCGCCATCAATGTTCGCGAAAGTTACCTTTCTGACGCGATATTGATAGGATGCACTGACTGTAGAGTGGCAATGCAGTTATCATCCTTGGTCTTGTCAGTACCAGCCGGTGCTTGCAGGTTTACTGCAACATTCAGCGCCACGGATGTTGTGGGTTTCCTCCTACCCTAAACTGACAAGCCGTGATATTAGTGAAAGACTCTAGAAAGCGACTTTAAACCTCAATACAAAAAAAAAATACAAAAAAATAGATGCATTTAACAGGGGGAACAAATTTACGATGTATATGTCATGTTGTCATTTATTTCTGGATGTTGTTGATTTGGGATTAAAAGCATTTTCAAGATTCTTTCACTTATATGGCTTGCATACATACGTGCTGCTCGTGCTAGTCTGGATTTCCACCAGTTATGTAAATCAAGACTGTTTTAGTTTGCATTGATAATGAATAAATTTAGTCCTTTGGTAATTATGTGTTGAAAATGTTAACGTGCCTTCAGAAAATCAAAAAAACTGATCTAGAACATCTGTAGCAGTAAACCTGTGAGAACAAGCTGGTACTGACAAACCAAGGATAAATAACTGCGTTTCTACATTACAGACAGCACATCCTATCACGATCACATCAGAAAAGTAACTTTTGCTAACATTGATGCCAGGATGGGATTTGAACCCAGGGCCTTTGGCTCTCAGTCTGATCTCCAACATTCTACCACACTCCCCACTGAGTTACTAGTACTTACATCATCAGCAACATTGAGCAGCTTGGCAATAATTATCTTACAGCAGACCGTGCCAACTGCTAGCATCGTTCCTTGCACACCCTGAAATACAAATACAAATCAATCTTCAGAGGACAATCCCACTTTTTGCTAAACATTATCACAGATTTCTATTAATATGCAGATATTGAGTGCGCAAGCAAATTATTACTTGACGTTGCTGCTGGAATCTCTCACCATACTTTGTATTCATTTAATGGCATAATAGACTGCTACCAGCTTTAATTGCTGGTCAATATCATGGTGCGACAATCGAGATAAAATGCTTTGCCCAAAAGTATTATTACAGGTGCAACTGAATCCTTGGTTATTCTGTGCGTTGAGATTTGTAATCCACTGAATATACTCACCATAATAATAATTCTGTAGTGTAACTTTTCTAAATATGGACGAAGGAATAAAATAATCTGAAATATAAAAAAAAAGCACAAATAAAGTATAATAAAGATGACTGTACAGAATAAGAATTCTACTGAATTTGTATTTTGACATTAATTAGTCCTGACTATTTTATTTTCTTGACATGCACATACATTTCATATTTACATTATTCCAAGCCATGTTCAAGTATGGTTAGGTCAACACTGGCAACACTTAAAAATATGTTTGTTTCATGTGTACTGCAGACCCACTTTAACCCTCTCCGTGCTGAAAGCAACTGGAGATGCCATAAAGGCCTAATCCAGCAGGCAGAGGGTGACAAATATTCTTCTTTCTGGGAAATGGAACCATAAACAAATATATTTTAAATTGTGGCCCAAGATACTCAAATTTGGTACACATGGATTTAGTGATTTTCTACTCTTGCTGTTATTATATCTACTATCTTGTGCCATCAATATTTCCATAACATTTATTAAGACAATTTCAGTGGATGCATACCCATATAGACATGAGACAGGATGCATAGAATGATGTCAGAAGCATCTCATTTCCAAACAGAAGGATGTAGCTTGCAAGAAGACCGATCTGAAATGGAGGAACTAAAATATAAAATACAAAATAGCAGTTTACATTACACCATAGTTATTTGATTACCTGGTTTACAGATTTTTCTGTGACAATGTGGCTCGGTTGGTCCAAAAAAAATAAAAATATTATTATTATAATTTTCTAAATGGTGGTAAACTGTTGGCTGAATATAATACAAATAATTATTTTTATTTTCTAAAGTGTAAAAAATCGGGTCAGTTTATCGGGAAACCAGGAAATAAAATAGCTATGGACTTAGCTTTTTGTTGGTATCATGTTACTTGTCATATTGTAGAAGATATCAGGTTGATGATGTTAAAAAAAAAGTTGAGGATTCTTGTGACAGATGTCCTCAAATTTCGTAATATTAATAAAACAATTTTATGAATGGCATATTGGTAATGCAAATTTCATCACCAAAGCTCAATAACCAATGAAGTATGATACTGTTATTTTTGCTTTTACAAGCAGCAGATGAACTAAATCAAGGGAGAGTAAAAAGATACAGTCTTTCTTGAATGAATGCTGTATAATAATATCCATGAAACCAAATCAGTGTATATACTCACTATCAAAAGAAAGTACACCGATTGAAATGCCTAAATTATTTAAATATTGTACGATTCTATGGAGATATTGTTCGTGATTGTGTGTATACTATTACTATGCCATACATCTCGCAAGTAACACGTTAAAATCAATGTTGTTACCATTATGAACAGTTATTGATTGGTGTACTTTCTTTTGATCCTGAGTATACAGACTTATTCTCTTAGTGGGAAAATTGTGAACAATTTGAGCAACTGTGGTTGTTACCAGCAAATAGAAAAGGTACTTACCGTCTGTCCTGCAAGTATAGTCTTCAGTTTCCGGTCGTCGATGTATTGGAGAATATATGTCGCCATTACAGACATTGCTTGAGTTAGCAGAGTAAACTGGGCAAACTGGAAACAAATAAAATCTGAGCTACAGATTGTACAAACACTACTACAACAAACAATTTCTATTTCTCAGGTTAATAACACTCACCTATAACATCCCGGTCCCGTCTAATGCTAATGACGGTATATGTGTATAACAGACTTTGCATGTAACAGACAAAAATAGCCGGTCCCAATGAGTGCGTAAGAAATTATAATAAGAAATTATAATATAAGAAATATATTCATAATAATATTTTATTATTTGACATAAATAACCTTCTCCTTGCTTAATAAAAGGGTTAAAGCTAACGATTTGATTATATATCTTCACAAGATGGTCATGTAATTTCAAGAAATTTCCGCCGATATTGCTTCTTGTTACGTTTTAAACTAATTTAACTCGTCCTATATCCATAATGTCCCAATTCCACATACATATAGGACCATTTGTACAACTCATACTATATAGGACCAGTGGTATAACTCATGACATGTTACTATTGCCTAAATTGGCTAGGTTCGGTGTGCGCCATTTACGTACTTCCTGCAGCTAGACTGCTTTATGTCATGTGCAAGCCAATCGGCTAATTTCTAGCTGACTTGTGCCGGTATCTGGTAACCGGCGCATTTTGGCTGGAGATAAGTCAGCCAAGTTTTTTTAGTTGCACTTTTACCGTCATGTGGCATGCTCTCGAACCAGCCAAAGTGACTAGCCGATGTACGTAAAAGAAACGCCACTATAGTATACCTGCCAAGGTAGCATGAAGCAGACAGAAGATATTGCGATAGCCAGGACGTGCCAGTGGTTCATGTTCTTGCTCCTGAAAAAGTTAAAAGTTGTCCAAATTATTGATCAGCATTGTTCCACTTTAGTGACACCCACAAAGATTACAAGAAGTTTATTGAGTCAATGACAAAATATCTAAATTCTACACACAAATCAATGCGGCAAGTAAGTGATTATCGAGTTTAACGTCGCTGCTGGAATCTTTCACCCATTTGCGACAACTCAATGTGGACTAGTATACTTTATACAGGTAAATTGCAATTGGATATATATATATTTTAAAAATATTTTTATTGGCAAACATTTAAAAAAAAAAGGTGACATGATTTTGTGTTTACATGCATGATTTCCACCCTCCATTTTCATGCAATTTTGTGTTAGAAGGAAAATACAGAAATTAAATTTACCGTAATGTATGGGTCACTAAGAACATTTGTACGATGTGCATTGGGTATGCAAAACTCTCACGAAGAGGTGGCGTCCACATAACCCGGGTTGCCTGAAACACAGAAAAAAAATTCATTACATTATATTAAATAAAGAAGATATCATTTTGTAAAAAGACCAAACATATGACCAAAAATGACGAAGAGTACTTTGAGACGGTATCTCACACTAAACAGATCAAAATTTGAATAATCGGCTTCATAATTAAAAACTTTTTTTTTTAACAAACCACAATAACTGTGATTCATAAATAGGTTTTAAATTGAATTGAATTAATGTTTTATGTCGCGACAGGAATACCTCACCCATACTATAAATATGTAATACACTTTTAACAGAATCAAGGGAGACAATTGTTCTTATCCTCACCTCTCCGTGGTTGAATAAATAGCTGGCCACCGTCAGAATTCCACCAAACATGCTGTCGCTGAAAGCACAAAAATATAAAACATAGAGCATCCTAGTATTGGAGTCAGTTCTACGTTGCTACAGGTTAAGTATTTGCCAAAAATAAACTCCACTGCTTTTCAATATTTTGTAAATATTTTGTCTTTCATATTCTTTTCTTCTCAGGACATAAACAAAATAATAATAATAATTGCAATTGTCTCACCTGAGGTATGTGCCAAACAGGAAGAATACTCCCATCATTAATCCATTCAGGGCAAATACAGATTCCACATAGAAATAGGAAGGCTCCCCTAAACCTGCATACAAAACACAACATAGGCATAAAATACACAATCAACATTATTTTTACTTGAGATTCATAAATTATTCAAGCCTTTGGGATTTCTTCCTGGATGCGCTAAATGTTGGGTGTCTTTACAAAGAGACGAGCAAAAGTTATTATTTCACGCTTGTCATGGCTGATCAATTTACAGTAGTAGAAAACCTGCAACACCTGTAGCACAGTCTTGCAGTTGCAGTAATCCTGCAAAGCATCAGCAGGTACTGATTAAGAATTATTAGTATTATTATTTTCAAATTGGGGATTTAGATTCACTTTCAATCACGGCTTGTCAGTTTTAGGGCAGAAGAAATCCTGTAACATCTTTACCACTGTATGTTGCAGTAAACCTACGAGCACCGCTTGGTACTGACAAACCAAGGATGATATCAGCATCGCCACTCTACAGACAGTGCATCCTATCAATATCGCGTCAGAAAGGTAACTTTTGCAAACATTGATGCAGGGTCCCACAGGGCGGGATTTGAACTCGGGACCTTTGGCTCAGAAGTGCAAACGTTCCACCACTCGCCCGTTCACATGCTACCAAGGGTGTACCGTACCTTCACAGCTCTGGACAGCACTCTTTCCCTCACCTCGGTTGACCGTCCAGCACAACTTGGTCGGATGGTTGAGACTCTGGCTGATGCTCTCGTAGATCCGGTAGCTGATTCCGAGAGCAACCTGAGGTGCGTACAAGATAGAATACATATTGATATGTATTGCTAATTTGCTATGCATTGCTACAGAAGCCGTTCAGCCAGCATGTGTAGCAATTCGTATTAATACTTTTCACTACAGATCTTGTAGGAAAACATGAAGGGAATGGACTGGACGAATGCGCAAATAGATTTCCTGTTATTTTCCTACTACTGACCCGTTCCAAGATAGAATACATGCAATACAGTGCACCACGCCAGAATACTTGTATTCTATCTTGAACGCACCCCTGGTGATTGAAGAGACTGTGGTATTTAAAGGCAGACTGCCACAGATAATGATGATGAGTTTTGGTATGTGATTTATTGCTTAGCGTTGCAGTTAGAATCTTTTATTTGTGCACAATGACCAGTTTTGGACTAAATTTGACAGGAATCAGATAAAGACTCGATTTTGAAATTCAAAATTGATTTTACCTCTGGATAGAGATTGAATCTTTTCAGGACGTTGATGGTTAGTGGATATTCGGTGACGTTGTCGTACATGATATCTAGCATACCAGAAACGAACGTTGGCGCCTCGATCAACGTGTGGAAGTATGAATAGTACAGACCCTGGAAATGAAAAGAAATTACAAAAATTATTACTTGAACCAATTTCAAGATTATTACATTCATATCAAGGCTTTTCTTTTTTTGAATTTATGTTTAACGTTGCGGCGGGAATATCTCACCCATAGGCGACGACCCAAGGCTTTTCTGTTTGACAGGAGGAAACATGTAACACATGTGGAGCGGTGGTGCTTAAGTAACTATATGCAAGCACTGCCCAGAACCAAACATCTGTGGACCATTTACCACGTGTGCATTGCAATGAAAAGTATGTTGTCATGAAAACTGGGTAATCATGAAAAAGTAGGTCACCAAATGTGTATACATGCTTATGTAAAGTAAATCATCATTAAAATGTAGGTCGTCATGAAAAAGGTAGGTCGTCACAAAAAAGTATTGCATCATGAAAAAGTAAGTCACACTTCCTTTAGAAATTTGTAAGCAAAATGTTTACAAATATACCAACTTTACAAGTAACTTAACAATACCCGGTACTTAACACCGCTTCCGGGTTGTGCACTCACCATTTCAGTTCTGAATGCTATTTCCCTCTCCAGTGTGGATAGATGGGAAAAGTGCCGGTCACTTTCAAACAATCCGGCAATATGGTTTCTGGAAGATAAATAGCACAATAATAATAATAATTGTAATAATAATAATAATAATATAATAAAAATAATCACAATAATATTAATATTATAACAGTAATAATAATAAATTATGCATTAATAAAGCACTACTTGTCTAGATTTTATTTCATAGTTTTCAGGGAGTTGTTATTGTTTTAAGTTGCACTGGGGGGAATATTTCACTACTCGGCAATGTCATACTTTTAAAGCGACATTTAACTAAGTTACTAGTTCCATGTTTTATAATTTAAAAAAATTCAACTGTTCAAATGGAAAATATGATAAATTAAAGCAAACCATGTGAACATGATCTGATCATACTGATAGTGATAAGCCATATGGACATAGAAGTATTGATATAACCAGCGATATTCCACATCTGGTACTGAATCAATAGCATTTCGTTCCAAGCCCAGCAGTCAATATTTTATTCAATAAAGAACAACCCATTGGTCTTAATCCATGTGTTTGTCATGTTTGTAAATTGTGTTTGTCATGTTTATAATATTGTACAGCAATTGTTTAGCATGTGTCACTTCTATCTATGACCAGGTGTGAACAATGACAATGACAGCCTTTCTAAGAGATATGAATAATAGAAACACGATCGGATAATAAAATATGATGTACTGTCTGTAGCATAGAAATTTAGAAATGCTTTTAAGTTTTAGTTTTATCATCCTTGGTCTTTTAGTACCAGCCGTTGCTTGCAGACTTACAGCAATATTCAGCGCTACGGATGTTGCAGTTTTTCTTCTCTGACAAGCAATAGTCAAAGAATAAATTGAAAGTGACTCTACCGCAATTAAATAATATTTTGAATAAATTAAAGAAATAATAGCTCAGTAGCTCTAGGTTTATTATAGCTTTAATTTGTTATATGCTACATTTATTTAGTTTGTTATATACAATATTTAAACCACATTGATCCTATTTTTCTAAAATTTACAAGGATTGATTTGATTTCAACATATTTTATTGACAAAAGTACAAAAGGATTAGACAGAAGCGAAAACACTTATCTCAGTCCTCT
>JAUTBZ010172844.1:0-10222 GCA_032361785.1 Lepetodrilus galriftensis | reverse complement strand
ACTACTACTACTACTACTACTACTACTACTACTACTACTACTACTATTACTACTACTACTACTACTACTACTACTATATTTTTAGACTACCCAGTTTATTGATTTTGGTGATATGCGTGTAGGTGAAATGTGCATACCTGATGTCTTTTTAACGTACCTTATACGTTGCATCTCAATTTATTACCCGTGAACCATGCTCAGCAACACAATTCATCTCTGAATCAAACATAAATTTAACGATGCGATCCTTTCTAACGTCGTATTAAGATTTTCTCTGGAGTTTTAGTCAACCTAAGGCCTATAGACTTCTGTTTGCCTATCACCGGAAGTCCTAGTTTTATGTGATATTCTTATAAATGCTAAAAATAGACATGGCTCACTTGCCGCTCCTATTGATGGTAAGTTTGTGTGAACATTCTCACGATAAAAGTCTCTAATTCAAGACAGTGCACCTAGTTTTCATAACATCTATGTTCCGAGTTCAAATCCCTCCCCTGAGACCGGCATCAATGTTCGCGAAAATTACATTTCTGACGCAATATTGATGCACTATCTGTAGAATGGCAGTGCAGATAACATCCTTGGTCTGTCAGTACCAGCCGGTGTTCGCAGGTTTACTGCAACATTCAATGCTACGGATGATGCGGGTGTCCTCGTGCCCTAAACTGAAAGTCGTGATATATAAGTTAAATAATCTTGAAAGCTTGGTTTAACGCCAATAAAATAATAATCTGTGATTATATTGTTCGCATTCACACGCACATATATAATTATGACCAATAACAAAACGGACATAGGTAAACTCATAAATGACACTATATTGACCATATCTGTGAGTCACTTTACACTGTTTGTATACTGAGAGGGAATTGAGTTACCACGGATCCGTTGACCGGGGTAATAATGTAAGCACTATGAACATACCTAGTATGGAGTTTGGTGCTATATAAATGGACACATTATTATTATTATTATTATTATTATTATTATTATTATTATTAGTATTCATGATCGGTGATTAACACCAGCTTCTATAAAAGGAAACAAAACAGCCTTGTACATGTATCAAATCCTGTTCTCATAATTAGGCCTACGTGTCTATGTTGAACTTATTCACCAAGACCTATTGCATTCATATACAAATTACACTCAACGCTCTGCTTCTATTCATTCTGACCAGTGTTTAACACCAGCTTCTATACAGGGAATCAAAACAGTCTCGCTCGGAGTCCAGTCCAGATCCGGTTTAAGTCATAGAGTAGACGTACCCACAGTGCAGCATGGACTGACTTCGATCCCCCGCTTCACAGCGAACCCGAACACTGAAAGCTTTCTATGGGAATGGTTTAACTCGGTAAATTTGTTTTCTGTGTTCATGAATCTGGCCCTGCTGACTGTATTGTCGGAGCCAGTATCTCTCCGTCTCGTCACAAGCCGAAAGGCAAACCATCGGACCTCCGTTTAGCATCAATTTATATAGCCGTAATCAATGGCATATTTGGTGGCATCCGTCAACTGTGCATTGCAGGGGATCAATTTGGATCGAATTTTATCGTTTACATTGGCAATATAATTGATCATGATTTACATGTTTGTATGGCCGCGCGAGCCATTAGTGAAAAGAGGGCTATCCGGTTGGCGGTTGACTACCGTCCACACTTTGCCTTCTGATCATTCACAGAGAGAGCGAGGGAGGAAACAATACGATGACTCCAACTCTCCGAGTATATAAGACGAGGAAAGGAGCATACCACACAAGAAGTCCATCCATTCATGCACCTTTTACTCTTGGGCCATCATCCAGCCGGATTACACGGAGAAATGATGATTAAGATAACAGCGACGACTGCTGCGGTCAAAGGTCACGACCGTTCCAATGGATTAAGTGCTTCCGGGTCATTGTGAGCCTGTGGCAGACGACCAAGTGCTGTGCGCGGGAAACTTGGCTCTAAGTCGCGTGCGTGTATCGATTCTGCGGATTCACTTAGAAGAGGATAATAGGCAAACACCATGGCTTGAGAAAATAGGGTGCAGCATGCAGGGTGATGGGGGAGAGCGACAAAGAGAGGTAGGTACCCGATACCCGTTACCCGTTACCCGTTACCTATAATCATTCCTGTCATGCCTAAACCCCCACGAGTCTTGGACCCACGCCTCTAATCTCTGTGGACACTTCACCACCTTCTGGACTGGTATCGGCGACGTCCCGCGTGTGTAATACTACGACGAGTTGTAAGTTGTGTGTTCCACCTCTTCGTGCAATGATTAATTTGACCCTCGGTTTGCCATTTAGGGCCGTAACTCATCTTACGTGACATCACGTAAATTCCAACGCGGAACCAACAATCGTAAACGAACCGTGTTAAGAATAGTCTGTCATCACGTAACTTCCAACGCGGATGAAGTAATCGTAAACGGACTTGTTAAGAATGGTCTATTTATACGTTATC
Source organism: Lepetodrilus galriftensis (assembly GCA_032361785.1). Taxonomy (NCBI): domain Eukaryota; kingdom Metazoa; phylum Mollusca; class Gastropoda; order Lepetellida; family Lepetodrilidae; genus Lepetodrilus; species Lepetodrilus galriftensis. Next base: position 7,772 of record JAUTBZ010172844.1, on the reverse strand, counting down.
TAAAAGCCATCTTCTGCTTTGAAATATTTATTAAGCTGGAAATATGCCACTATAAATCGATATTGGCTATTGTTATGTAACAAGGTGTACAAACATTTATATAATGAACGTTGCGTACTACGTTAGCGTGCCAATACGTGTTAGTAACAGTACTATACTTGTTGGGTGAAGAACATGCCAATGCAAGACGTCAGAACACCACGATGTCATGTAAAGTTGGACAGTATTTTGTTTTCATCGCTCCACGCTACTATACTGCCTAGGGTTATTGTTGTCTCCACTGACTGTATTGTTTGCATTGTTCCACGAATGTATTATGCATGTTGTGGATCAACTTTGAATATTTATTTATAAAGATATATAGACGTCCATTGAAAGTTATTGAACTCTTACATAATAGTATCAATCACTTGAAAATGTGCATGTATCTGCTACAAGCATGATTCGAGGTCTATTATCAACGCTACATACTGTAATAATCTGACAGGCCATGATATAAGTGAAATAATCTTGAAAGTGACTATAAACCCTAATTTAAAAAGAAAATAAGAAACAGAAAAACATTATATATTGCACCCCAAAACATACCAGACACACGCTGAGAATGTGTTTCTTTATCCTTTTTGTGTGTGTGTGTGTGTGTGTTTCTTTATCCTAATAGAAAAACAGAACATAATCCCACTCTTGAAAACTGATCATTATATGTTGCTATAAGTTGCTAAATGTGCATACTATAACTTACTATATATTTAAATAGACGCATGTGGACCATGGTATCGTTTCTCGAAGCTCTCTTATCCACTAAGATACCATAGCTATGGTATGGTCTCTTAGCGGATAAGCGAGCTTCGAGGAACGATACCCAGACATCTACCACGAAATTATATTATTAAGTATACTGAAGTCAGCATTTCAACTGTAGATGTTTAATAATGTGTACATTTTGATATAGGATCCCTCTCTATCCAGTGTAACATGCATGCCATTATTCAAGGCGCACGTACGCGTTATCCTCTTCCAGTTATGAAAGAAGATACATCGCAAACACAGAATTATGGAAATACTTCATGGCGAAATGTTTATTCGAAACCTCCGTCAATATATAAGTAGGTAATACATTACGAGTTCAGAGGTATCAGATGCCGGATGAACTTCTGCCAGTCATTGAATCTGTTTCATGAAAGCGTTGGTAAAATGCTGTGGCCGACCATAATTATGGTATATAGTATCCTACCGTTAAAAAACCAAGAGAACGCATAAATCATGATTATTTTGTTCGTTCAAAGAGAGGCGACATAAATACCAAATAGACAGATGTATTCACATGTAACATTTTTATTGCCCATGAATTCTTTTCGCAAACGTTCTAAATTTCATTACAATTACTTGGCTTATTGTTTAGATACATGTATACTACTTTAGTTTAGTTTAAACATATTTTATTCACAATAGAAATGGATTGGGCTACAAAGTTATGCCAACTTAGGTAACAACCCGCTCCTGAAATATTTACATCAAATACATTTCTATACATACTACTTTGTTGTGTCCGCATTTGAAAGTAATATTAATATATTTAATATAATTCTGAGAGTAGTACATGCATTAATGCACCCCATTGGCCCATATTACACGCGCATTATTATTATGATGATGTAATATGTTATCGCCGATGCTAGAATTCTCTGCCTTTAATCCGATACGGAGACTACCGCCGCGTATTAAGGTGGCGAGTTATTGGTATGCCACTGTGACATCGACCGGGAAAACATGCCCGTCATTAATTGCAGTTAACTCCCGGGTATGCACTAAAGAGACTAATGGGCAACGGTTAACCGCGAGCATTTCACGACAACAGTCGAGTATGATTGACGAGGCTATCACTATAGAGGTGTACTTAACTAGTATGAAAAGGAGATGTAATTTGTCAGAAGTTAACAGAAAACGGATATATTCAATATACCGTGGTAGGCCTATATAGATTAATGACAGTACATATAAACAATTGAGCATTATATAGCGTTAGTATAAATAATAATTGTCAATATCCTAAATGGAAATCATTCATTATGATACATGATCATGGTGCATGGATACGATAATAGTAATACATAAATATAACGTTAATAACTCGCATGTCTTAGTGCAAACGCATGCATTAAGCGCTATTAAACAGGTCAATGGATCAATATGCACTCATCTTACCTTCTCAACTCATTGGAGTATACAATCAGGCGTTTTTCAGGAATGGACATACATGGACTTGTTTGTTGTGTGTATCATGGAATCTGAAAACAGTTCTGGCCCCGAGGTTAGGACATTTTCTGAGTACGATTTCATGCTCAAGATCAACATTTACATGACATCTTGAGTACAAAACTCAGTTGAGCATGGAATCGTACTCAGAAAAGTTTCTTAACTTCGGGGCCTGGTATTAAATTTCTATTGACATATCTTAAAAGTAGTTGCACAACATAGTGAAGGTGTGGTATATACGTGTACGTGTATAGCCTACACCCACATTAGATTTATTACATCTGTCAGAGTGCTATACTTTTGTGAGGAAGGAACTGATAGACAGGAACATAACCGTAGCTAAACGATTCCCCGTTTAATATTTTGCTATGTATTATCTTTTAGCTACGGAACTACAGCTAACAGGAATATACACTGCTACAGAGCAAACCTTTATCACATTTTCTTACAATTATTTCACATTTCAAATGAAGACTTCAGACGTTATTCCCGTAATGGAAGTTAAGATAAATATGTCACGGTCAATTCAATTGGAATTCATCATAATTAGGATTGCCACACAAACATCAAGAAACCATGTATACTAGAGAATTCAATCTATGACAATACCATTAGAACGACATACGGTGCATCCGATGCAGATAAACAGACAGACAGACGTATATGGGCAGATTTCCAATAATTGACGTTTGTTTGTGAACTAAGTCTACCTGTCTGGCTCATAGTAATATCTGAAGTGAAATATTAGAAAGAGAGACAGACAAATAGACGTAGTGATGACATTTTATTAGAAAGACAGACAAATAACGCAGCATATAGAGGTCTGGTAATATTCAGTTTTGATATTCTGGTCGGAATTGCTAGTAGTATTTGTTAGCAGTAAAACCAGATAACGTTGACCAAACTTCCAAATGTTTTATACATTTGGAACATCATACTGACTGTCTATCTCAAATCCGATATTAAATAAGCTTTCGCTTTAAAAATCCCTGACTAATTGGTTAGTTTTAGGGCTGCAGTGCTACGCATACGACTTGGACATAAATAAATACGAGAAAGCTGAACTAATAGTTCTAGCCTACTATGATACTATCCGACCCGACCAGGTCACCAGAGGTCAAGGACACTCGCACATGTAAATGACCGGAAGTCAATATTGATCTGGGTCGTATATTCTACCACACGTAACTACGTCATCACGTGGTACCTAACTCCTAATTCAATAGTGTTGGATTTAGTTATGGGACACGAGGTCTTAAAGGTCTCAAGCACGTCAGAAGCACCACCGACTCCGGCCAATGTGATCCTATCGATGAGTGGTCTAGCGTTCACCGGCGCATGCGAGCTGATACGTTGATGTAACGACTTACAATGAAATCTACGATGGCACATGTCCGCTTAAAACACACTGTTAAAGGTCGTAAACAGCAAGACCAAACTGCAGCAGATGTTGTGCAACAGGCGGTAATGAACTGTTAGATCTACGGATACCGTCAGATTGTCTCCCTTTGAAGGGTACTGTGGCGCAATTATGCCAATTTACAACTGGATAGTTAACCAGATCGATGTGGAGAAGTGCGCCGAGATTAGCCAAGTTCTATATATTTTCTGTAAACACAATTATGCCTTGATTTTCTGTGTCACTGGTTTCCGGACATGACTTGATTACTGATTCATTGTGAATGATTCATGGATTATATCAGTGCCTTCAAAGGCCGGTCGAACACGTCTGTTTTAATAATCCCCAACGTGTTGAGATTGCGCTTGGTTTAAATCGCATTACCTAACCAAACTATCGTTGCAGAATCACTGTATTTCACTTGGTAATTGCAATCAATAGTGGAGATTCAATGTGTGAGATTCATGATCATTTCGTAATAATCGAGCATCTAATATTTACGGAATTAACTATACAAATAATTAAATGTTTCAAATATAATCTCTACATATTCCTGGCAGTTTGAAATTCAAATGAGAGGCCGATCAGAATCCATTCATGAAAACATTACAAACAATTATTAACCTGGCAAGATTTGAATGAATGACCTGTCAATATTCAAACAATGACCTGTCAATATTCAAACAATGACCCAGCAATATTCACACAATGACCTGTCAATATTCAAACACTGACCTATCAGTATTCAAAAATTGAACTGGCAATATTCAAACAATATGAAAACAATGAACTGGCAATATTCAAATATTAGTCTGGAAATATTAAAATAATTACATGGAAATATTAAAATAATTACATGGAAATATTAAAATAATTACATGGAAATATTAAAATTTACATTTTCCTTGCAATAAACAATATTCAGTATGACCTCTCAACATTTAAGCAATAGTATGCCAACATAAAAACAATGATAGTGTATCAACATTTCAGAATTGGCCCCAAACCGCCGACAAAGTCCATGCATTCAATACATTGCTCGTCTGTGGCGTTGAATGTCAACCTCATACATTTTGCCAATAAGCAATCACATTATTGTTACTCATAATCATATTCTTCAATTGTACTATCTGGTATTGATTTTAAAACACGTTCCCAATAATCAAACCTAAGAAAAATATAGTAACACGTTCAAAGAACGTAATCATACTTAGAAGATAATTTGCAAAAGTTATACGAAACAAAAAGGTGTACTATACATTGTATATATAAAAACCATAAACGTATATTGATTGTTTCGTAAGCACAAAACATTTCCCTATTGCAAAAACTGGAACAAATTACATTACGGCTTAGAGAAATCGCACAGGGAGACGATGATACGTGTCTGGCTAATTTCCTATCCCGTATTATATGCTTCCAAAATGTTGAGTTCACTTATATTTTTAGTCAATCACTGAGAGAGAGAGGGAGCATTTTCGCAATTTTGTCTGAAAATTAGATTATCTCCCATCTAACAGGGCAGCTTCCCGAATATTGCGGCTGTAATTTCGAAACTGATATGTTGATAATTATTTAATGACGGCGATATCGTGCATTACACGTAAGCAAAATGGAATTATGTTTCTTCGCAGGTCAAGGATCAGTTTTGATGTGTATCCTTTACGTGAGGGGTAATCGTGTGAAACCCTCCGGATACTAATAATGCATATGGTACCATGTAACAGTGTGGCGCATACTATTCCGCATGTTACACACGTAGGGATAGATTAGTTTGTTCTTTATAGTTTAAACCAAAGCAAAACTATTTAGGTGTCCTGTTCAACGTTTCTCTCAGTAGATGTGTGCCAGAGGCCTGTTCAGAAGAGCGAGTTTACGCGAGTTATCGCGTGACGTCACATATGAAATATGAACGTTTCCAAGGCGATTTCACGCGTGTACTCGCGGGTTCGCGCCCTCCTGAACAGGCCTCAGGTTACTACGTGAACGTAATTAGCGCTGGGGTGCAAGGATGCATCAATGTAGTTTTACATGTAAACGAGTAAACGTTTATCAACTTTCCTGGTAATTTTTTAGATTTTGTTTTACCTAAAATTACATTCGGATAATAATATCACCAGATCACAGCGGAAAACGTTAGGCGTCCTGTTAGAGGTCCGGGCCGGGAACCTAACGTGAATGGTCAGAAATAAACCAGGACACCCGAGGTGAAAGTGTCCTGCCAGGATCTTGTCTTATCCTGTTAGGATCCCTGAAAATGACACCTATTTATTGCTGTGTATGTTAAGTTAAGAAGTTAAGCACTTTTTCACAAACTACAATCTATGAAATTTATCGTCTCGTCTATTCTATCCAAAATACAGAACGTTGCACAGAGTTTGAAGACGTCATTTCCGGTACGGAAATTCGAAAGCGCCACCTGGTGGCCAGTTGTTTTTGGGATCTTACATTCATCACGCAAGCCAGTCTTTCAATGCAATCTGATGTTTTATCAATCTCCAAGCGTGTACGTCAGTATTGGCAGCAAACAGGACGTTCGTGCCTGTTACACCACGATATTGGGGAGAACCGTCACGTCAGACATTTTGTGCCGCGCCCCACCTCATGCATTACCAAAGTAATTGTAAGCCTACAAAGACAGACAACTTTGATCCTGGGTTCCTAAGTTTTTTCGCAATTAAATCGCATTTACATCAATGTTCCGCGCCGGTTCTTGTGGGGCGTAATGACAATGTCAATATCTCCTCGGAGCTGGGACGTGTCCTTATCATGTTAATGCTCTGGTAACGCGGATATAATTGAGTATGTGGTTATATTAGCGTGGGCACTGCGTGCTAGAACAAATTCTGCACATTTCCTAACCGACCCGCATTAGTTCCTTCAAATGGGTGCAACAGTGAGTGAATATGGAGTTTAACGTCGCTGCGGGGATCTTTCACCCATTTGCGACGAGGGTGCAACAGAGAGAGAGAGAGAGAGAGAGAGAGAGAGAGAAAAAGAGATAGATAGATAGAGAGAGAGAGAGAGAGATATCTCTGAAACCTGTGGTTCTTACATTTAATGATTTAATAAAGAAAATACGCTAAATTAAATGTGTATACATCTCTGCAAGTCAAATCAAATCCAGGAAAGCATGTACAGTACACTACAGTACAGTGTTGTTTCCACCATAAACGTAACTTGAAGTTAACAGGTTATAACGTATCCAAGGATTTTAAAAACGTCCTTCGCCTCCATTCGTTCTGTTACCGTAGCCGACGTTCCCAAACACTTCACTACGACATCGACTAATGCAGATATGTATTCAACCTAAAACATTTCCTTTACAACACAATTTTTATCATATTTTATTATTTTTTTTATTTACTGTATGAGATAATGACGAGGCCATTAACTGCATCGACCAATTTGCCATCGCGTATTTTAGCCAATTAAGTGAGACCGGTTTATCCAGCTTGACAGCATAATACGCGTTACTTAGTTAAATTCAACACCGTCAACGTTAAGTGTTGTCGTTGGCCGTGGTTTATATATGCATTTGCATATGATCAATGTAGAGGATACAGAACATCTGACTGAGTAGAGGCCGAGACGTGACAGTAGACAATTAAAACAGGAATTAGCCGGCGGAAAACGGTGACATCTTAACTGTGTAGACCAGTTAACACTTGTTTTTCGTAACAGATCGATTAAGAAATTATCACGTTTGCTCAAACTTTCAAAGGCAGAGAGTATATCATTCGTTTAGAGAGTCTTGTGCTGTGTTCACACTGAAGGCTGTTTGACACTGGTTTCTGTCTACGGAAACCAGCTTCATTTAAACGGTTTGAAGACGGTATCAAGCTCCCGTGTGAACACAGCTTTGGTCTGCGCGCTTCACAAACGGGTCGTACTGTAGTGCTAGATTAAATAAGAGCACATGCCATGCTTATATTATGGCAGGTAATAACGTAATTAAATATCGAATTATATTAGGTCCTGGCTTCCGGTAGAATCCGTTCGTGAAACAGAGACCTGGGGCGCGTTCAAAGACGCAAGCGGCTTACCAAACTAGCCACTGTCTCAATAGTCGTATGAACAGTACATGGGACAGGAAACCAGTTTAGGTAAGCGGGGT
>JAUTBZ010172822.1:0-10227 GCA_032361785.1 Lepetodrilus galriftensis | reverse complement strand
TATAACTGCGCATTCATTAAGAACCAGTTGAGAAAAACCATTGTTCCCATTATTACGTCATGACTATTGTTCCTACAATCTACTGCAGGTGTAGTGGTGTATGTGTGAAGCAACACATTTGCACTAGTTTACGTGCTGCCCCCACCATTTACCCGCCCTATAACCAACTTTAAAACGTACCCGCCCGAATAATGATACAAATAACCAATGTTTACAAAAGACATGAATTCCTACTTGCCCTTGTAGTGATACCTTTAGCATTGGGAAAAATGGACCACTCACCACCATGTAAACACTTTTTATCACGATGTATTTAACCTTTACGTTTCTTCCAGCAACTGAATGATGTAAATAAAACGTGCCAATTGGACTGAATTGGCACACTACTGTACTCTTGAACCTGAACTTGAACCTGAACGATATATAGGGACTGACCAGGGAACGCTCTATATACAATACGGCGATGACACAGACTGCTATATAAAAGTGTCTACAAATGCACTGAACCCACAAATTAGCAAAGATAATAAAACCACATTATAAAAACACAATTTAACATAAAAACCATAACGCACAACTTTTGAAATTTATACTAACCTTTCACAATTCTAGCAGTTCACTGTTAACTCTCTTACCAGCAAAATATAATCAAACCACATTAACCAATTAACATAAAAACTATTAATTGTAAATTTATACCAACCTTTCATAATGCTAGCGGTTCACTCGGAACTCGCATAGCAGTAAAACGAATCAAACCACATTATAATAACACCATGCACATACAAATGAAAGTAAAGTATGAAACACAAACTCATGAATTTGAAATATGAAAAAAGGTCGAATTTATTCGACAAACAAATGTTAATTATATACAGTGGAGACCCAATAGTCCGCAGGCTCAAAACGGTCGGATGGTGAGTCAATCGGATATCTGAATCACGAGTTAATTGTTAAGAGTTGCTTCCCTTAGTAACCAAGACGATAAGGCAAACATAATAATTCAGTTACTCTTTGCCGGCGTACACCGCTTTGCGCGCGCATATCACACTCTCGGAACCGGATAGGATTTCTATACTCGGCTAGACTGCGCTGACCGAAAACCATTTGGTACTGAGTAGACAGAGCCAGGTCCACCGGGGTAAAAAAAAAAGCGCATGTAATATGTTACATACTATCATGTTTATTGACGACACACACTTGCCATGTGAACATAAAATGTATTAAAATATAATCAGCAATAATTCAAATGTTCACACTTCAAACACTCATTGACCTAACTGAAGTACAAGTCTGCCAGGGTGGACTGTTTTACTTTCTTGAACGAGTCAGTACGTCTCATACTACTTTACTTATGCATCTACAAACAGGAAATAAGGTTCACTCATTGGTAACAAGATTTACTAGACGAAGTGCCATATGTTCATAAAGAGGCGCTAGGCAGTAAGGTGTCGATTGCTGGTCGCCAATCCTTTTCAATATGCCTCAAATCAGCTGACATTTGTTAACAAAGTAATCAATTTAAGTCTATCCTGTCAGTCACTGAATTGCTTCTCATGACCGCGAGTATATAGACTTGATTGACACGAGCGGTCTATTAGGCGGTCAGATGAACGAAGCCGACCGGATTAACGAAGCAATCTACTGTTTATTTATCATTTTGGTTAAATTTTTTACCGATCGGATGCGGAAACATGAATCATCGGATTATCGGGGCAAATTATGTAGTAAAGAGTTTGGTTACAACCGATCGGATACCGGGGGAATCGGATTATCGAGGTTCCACTGTATAACTATACAAACCAGATCCAACTCTGTTGGAAATACAGCCAGCATATTTTGTAACAGGAAGCTATGTGTTTACATAGGTCAACGATAAGGATTCCGCAAAGTACATATTCATATTCAATGATACTCTAATGTCCGCAAAGTAAAATTGAGTACATTGAATATAATAATATCACGAATGGTAACCGAGCATGAAATGATTCCCTGTACATCGCTGCTGGAAGCGCAGCCGCTATCTTCTGTTTAATCGTGCGGATCCATGAGCCTACATTCCGGAAGCTCAAAGTGAAAGTAGGAACGTCAATGCATTTCACACTAATAATTTTCAATGTTTGTATTAATTTAATCCCTCCATAAATTACTTGGGTTTATATCTGCTTTCAAGATCATTTCACTCAAATCAAGGCTTGCATGTTTGCATGCATAATTCCAACTCTGCTTGTACGAAGCTGAACTTACATCTGTTGGTGGTGATAGCTCACTAGAATATCCTGCCAGTTATCCCTCAAGAAATGTTATGATCAGTATCATCTGATCACTGCTATCTTGTAAATAAAACCAACACGTTTTACTATGTGTAACAGTTTATTCAAATTACTGAGAACAATCCCTGTATCATAATAATACCAACGCTATACAATCAACAAGATCAGAGGGACTCGCTACTGTTCAACCTTGCAGACAGAAATACAAGCAGGGCAGCACAAACAGATAGCAAACATCATAGTAAACAATGCAAGTAGACAAAAAATAGGAAGCTAACATACTCATAATATGTACACATGTATATTCATTCAACGATAATTTAAGCTGTACAACTGAAATTTTTTTTCTCATTCTATAAATCAACCTTCTTTACCATGTGCTAAGTGCATCAACAGATAAATTGTGAATCGGTAACATATTTTGAAATCTAATTCTATTGAATATCTTTTGGGGATGTGTAAGTAACATGAGACTGCGAGAACTTTACATAATACCAAAATGTAAGTAAGTACCTCGAAAGAAAAATTGAAAGAAGGACAGACAGTTTAGTAGTGTCTATGTTGGTTCAGTAAGCATGGTTGGCCACAAAGAGAGACTTCTCGCCAGCCGCACTTGCCGTTCCACCTTCGTACTTGCCCACAGCCGCCTTGCCGTTGGCCTGAAAGACAAGTAGCAAATAACGTACACAGATAAAACACTACAAGGCAAGGTCTTACTTCACAACACTCATATTCACTAAGAGACCACAGCTTTCCTATTTTTTTTTCAATTGGGACTTAGGGCCACTTTTCATTTAGTCTTTCACTTATACCACGGTTTGTCAGTTTAGGGCAGAAGGAAACCAGCAACATCCATAGTAGTAAAAAAAAAATTAAAAAATTAAATAAAAAAAACCATCCATAGTACTGAATGTTGCAGAACCCCGAGAGCACTGGCTGGTACTGACAGACCAAAGATGATAATTGCATTGTCACAGTACATGCAGTGCATCCTACCATGATCTGCATCAAAAAGGTAACTTTCGCAATCATTGATGCTGGGCTACCATTGCAACAACATTTCATAATCTCTGGCCCAGATAATGCATACTATCATGATCACAAATTCTATTATGAACTCTGATGGCTGGGATAATAGCATATATATTGGTTCGATAGTGCATACCCTTGGTTAAGTGACATACCTTCGCTCTCTTGATCAGCTCGGTCTGGGCTGCCTTGACATTCTCGTCCTTGCCTCCCCAGGCTTGCAGCACACTGGCCTGCAGGGCTCGGCCAAAGGAGAAGGTCAGAGGCCAGGGCTTGCGGCCGGGGAACTTGTTGATGGCGTCCAGATTCAGGGTGGCGTCCTCCTCTGACTGACCTCCAGACAGGAAGGTCACGCCTGCAATCACGGGTCATGTGGTCAAAATTAATGCAGAATTGAACAGGGTGGGTGAGAGTAATTAATGGGGTGTAACGTCGCTGCGGGAATCTTTCACCCATTTGCGACAATAATTGAACATGGAACGCATCAAAGATGGAACATGATCAAACACAGAACAGATGATCAAATGTGGAACACATGACCAAACACTTTACATGATTAAACACTTAGCACACAATTGAAGATGGAACACATGATCAAAGATAGAAACTTCACATGATCAAAGATAAAAAACATGATCAAACCTCGAATTCAGTGGGTAGTATATATATACTGTATCATAATATTTTAATTTTATTATTAATATATTAATATCATATTTTTATCATTGCAATTATTATTATAATGATTATTACCAGCTACAGCAGCGGGGACGGTCCTGTTGAGAGCGAGCACTGTGGCGCAGGCGTTTCCGTGGAAGTCACTCTTGTCCTTGCAGCTCATGCCGGCGGTCACCATGTTTGGCTTGAGGAGTGTCCCCTCCAGGTAGACGTTGTGATCTGCCAAGGCCTTGTACTGGAATGCTAGCACCTGCAGTTCAAATTTTATCATTAAAATTTTATTTTTTAAAAATAATTTTAAATAATTTTCTCTAAATGTAAAATATTACATAGCCATCGAACAATATTAGACTTGCCTTTTCCGTGACTTCCTGTGCTGTTGCCAAGTCGTGGGTTCCATCGGGCAACACTTCTGGTTCAACAATTGGCACCAAACCATTCTGAAAAGTAATAATAATAATATTTATTTATTTTCATGTATGTATTGCTAAAGTTATATCGAGACAGGAACATCTGTCAATTTTAAAAAATGGGAACAAGTGTGAAAAATATGCCTAAAATGTATTAGTCAAATTAAGAAGACCAATATTAACAAAATAAAATTGTCAATACAATTTAGTTTCAATTGGGTAGTTTATAGCTGCTTACTACACTATCATGTCTTTGTCAGTTTATGACTGGTGGCAGAAACCTTGGAGATTGAGTTACACGAGAGCGCTATGGTCTCATAACTGACCCCATGTCCATTCAACACTTACTGCTTGACAGATGCTGGCATAGCGAGCGAGGACGTTGGCGTTCTCCATCATGGCCTGGTACGACGGTGTGTGTGGGCCGATCTTCAGGACACATCTCCATTTGGCAAATTGGCAACCGTCCTTTTTGTACTGGGCGCATCGCGTTCCCAGGTCGTCAAGACCTGCAAATGTTCGTTCAAAATGTCAAACAGTTATTTGGATGTCAACATATTGTCACAAATTCAATATAATCGGACAAAAGCGAAACACTTAATGAGTGAGTGAATATGGAGTTTAACGTCGCTGCGGGAATCTTTCACCCATTTGCGACGGGCGAAACACTTATCTAAGCAGTTTATGTATAGTGAAAATAAACAGTTCCCTGTTGATGCACAAAATCTGCCCATCAAGAAACAACTGCTTGGTTGACAGTTTTAGAGCCACTTTCAAGATTACGTCGCCCATGTAACATATGCCCCAATTGTGCCCAATTTCCATTCGCTGAACTACAAATCTATGACATAATGCAACGAGTTGTAAATTAATTTTATTACAATACTCCATTATTATTGCACAACTATCTTTTATTCTTGAAAGCGCATAGTTTGTCTATTTCAGCACTGTTTTGTTGGAGATTGTTCCATACGAGTGAGTGAGTGATTATGGCGTTTAATGTCGCTGCAGAGATTTTCCACCCATTGGCAATGGTGTTGCATAATATGAACAAGCCATTATTGTCGAGGGTCACTTGGACCACCCTCTATAGTACCTTGTGTGGTGCATTCATCGAAGGTTCCAGACAGGTGCACAACTCCCTTGTCCACCTTGATGCCGGGGATGATGCCCTTGCTCTGCAGAAGTTTGGGGAACGGCGTGCCGTCTGAGGCGGTTTGGTACAGCGTCTCGTGGAACAGGATGACGCCGCTGATGTTGTCGGACAGCGCTTTGTCGGTGGTGAAGAGCAGCTCGCGGTACTTGCGCCTGTTCTCTTCAGAGTTTTCCACGCCAATCTGCGACAGCCGCTTGCCCATTGTGCCTGAAACACCAGTCCCCATTCATGTCAAAACTCATGGATATTATACACGACTGTACTAAAATTATTAATATTTTCTAAGGTCCGATAGTTAACAGTAGTCATGGAACATAACATTAACAGACAACTTACCTGTGGACTCATCTGCAGCCAAGATGCCTTTTCCTGGTGCCACGATGGCATTGGCAATGTCTCGCAGTTCCTTCTGCTGTTCGGCAGTTAATTTGGGGGCGAAGGTCGGCATGGTTAGTTAGTCTGAAAGAATATAAAGCAATCATTGAAATGACAAGACTGATGTTGTCTCTTCGTAAAATATAGTTGGCTCTTTTTCTTCTTAAAGCTGCTAGTTTAGGTGCTATCAAATTTCATACATAGAATTTGCTAAATACTTGAAGCTATTATCTGTTACTATCTGATGGCCTCAACCTATCAATCATCATTTGCATAACCGCTTAAGGTCTAGCATAAATAGAATTATAGTATATAATTATTTTTGTGTGTATCATCCGTTATGGTAGGCTCCTACTGATTTCACTCAACATTAAGTTTTGTCTATGTACTGAATAACATCAACATGTATTATCTAGAAACTGTTTTAATAGAATATGTGAACCCAACTTCACAGGAACATATTAGTCTGTTATTCAGAAAGTTTAAAAAACGAATACCTCACTTGGAACTATTTTTAGAATATTATTCCTGATAATCAAATTGTGACAACTCAATCGATTATGACATTGGTAAACGCTAACCAACTTATCATTGGATATAATCGATCATCGGAACAGCACTACTAATTTGTCAAGTCTCTTGAAACTTTGCAAACTTAAATTTCGTTATCGCTGCAGGAATATAGAATAGGCATTTTGAGGAACATTCAAACCAATTACCAACATAGTCCAGAATCTAGACGTCATATGGCACCATATGCAATCAACTCATTTGAGCACTAGTAGTGTGATAATGGAGACGATGCGACTTTGTCTATGACCAACAGTACAAATTCAATGGCTAGTACTCAGTACTAGTAAACCAGGGATAATAGGGATGGAAAGTAATGGTGGGAGCCTCATTGTGAAACTGACTTCCGGGGACAGGGAGGCTCCTAATAATGACAACTACTACGAGAATAAGCAGCAAGCTCATATAATTAATTCATTAAGAACCAGTTGAGAAAAAACATTGTTCCTATTATTACGTCATGACTATTGTTCCTACAGTCTACTGCAGGTGCGTCCTGTAGAGTAGAGAAGTGGGTCGTAACCCCTGGGAACCAGGACGACTGCAGGTGGTAGTGGTGTATGTGCGAAGCGCAGAGCAACATATTTGCACTAGTTTACGTGCTGTCGCCACCACTTACCCGCCTTATAGAACTAACAGGGTATATTAATAGGACAAGGAGGGCGAATATCAACTTCGGATTTCAATATAATAACATGGACCGGATAAGTTTCAAAAGGAAGCAATGAGAAAATGTATTGACATGGTGGTGTATTTTTGTTTCAAAGTACACATTATTACATGTCTGTTTATTACATTCAAACGTATCTTGGCATTTGCATGCATATACGTAGCTGTTATACAAATAATATTTAACGTAACGGATGAACTAGTACATTAATTACACTTACACGTCACCATGCATTAGAGACCCAGAGAATAAGTCTTCCTGTGGTATATTTCCTTCACACGTGAACACACCCTGGTTTGGTTTGTCCCTGCTTACTCCAGGACATGTGATCTTGTTGTCGGACACCAATCTAGTGCCGTTAGCATCAGTGGAATTGCCATCACCCGTCACCACACTAGTGCCGTTAGCTACAGTGGAATTTCCATCGTCCGTCACCACACCAGTGCCGTTAGCTACAGTGGAATTTCCATTGTTACACGCAACATTAGTGCCGTTAGCTGTAGTCGAGTTCCCATTGTCAGACACCACACCAGTGTTGTTAGCTTCAGTGGAGTTCCCATTGTCGCACAGCCCATTAGTTCCGTTAGCTACAGGGAAGTTTGATGAATCTGTTGACAGGATATTTAATATGTAACCTTTTGAACGGATATGTACGATAACTTTGAGTGCAAGTTGTCACTTGAAACTTCAACTTACAACGGTAGGTCTTTGAATGCGACGATGGTGTTACATACAGTGAACGTATATTATCAGGGAATATACATAAGAAAGGGAAGATAAATCAAATGGATTATGAACTAGCAGGATCACTTTAAAGGCAATATCAATATAAAGTATGACTAGGTTGTTGGTTAAAGTACAGCAAAGTGGAACTTAAATGTAAATAAAATGTCCATATATCTATATCTATAGATCTATGGCTTTTTGTTCACTTCTGAGATTAAACATGATGTCAGTGTATATGTATAAACAATAAGTTTCCTTTTTTTTCCACAGTTAATATGTATTAAGAAAAATGTTCGTTAAAAATGTAGGCCTATTATATAGTCGAAACAGATAATACTATGCACATTCACTAATTCTCTGATTATATACATTCACTATAGTAATGTAAGTCCAACAGAAATTTAAGTCAACTGATCTACTTTCGTTTGTTTACAATAGTCTGTCAAAATTCATTCACGAGTTGTTGTCAATCCACTGATTCCGAGCATCTCTGATATGTTCGAGAGATACTAATTATGTCTACAAGAATGCAAACTCACCTCTATGCAGGACAACGTGAAATTCTCCAGACACTATGCCAACTTTGAAGTCTTCTATATACGCATGCCGTTCTGGAACGACCACCCTGTATTCCGCATTGAACTTATAGTAGATGATTGTAGGGGAAATGATGTTAGTCCAGGCAGGTGGTTGGGAGGGTCCACTGTTGATGTCAGGCGGTGCCTCCACGGTGTCACTATTGTTAGCGGCAGTAAATCGCAGGACATTGAACGCGATTGTTGGACCGATCTGAACTGATGAACAGATAATGAGTACACCGCATTAGTAGTAGGTACATGCATATAATTAAATTATGTTGATGCTAGAATTGCATATAGACAGACGCACACGTGCACACACATACACATTGTGTATATAATAATAATAATAATATTAATAATAATAATAATAATAATAATAATAATAAAAATTAATTAAAAAAATAATAATAATAATATGAACTTTTATATTTTTATATTGCGCCAAATCCACGCTCGAAAGAATGCTCATTATACGTAGAAATAACTTACTTGTCCGGCAATGCTTTCCCTCGAAGTTGTCCGTACATTTACAGTTGACGTACAGTTCTTTGTCACAAGTTCCTGGGTAGCACGTGGTACTGTCACCCCGCCAAGAACATGCTTCTGTAAGTGTATAAGTATATATGACCAGGTATGGACAACAAGTAAATGTTTGTGGAAGAGACGAAGGTGGAAGACTTGCCAACAATAGTAACAAAACAATGATGAATACAGTAGATAGCTTGTATTTCCTCCAATGTATTCGGAGAGTAGCATGAACATGATTATTATTACATTACAACTTAATAAAATATGGAATTTATATTTGTATATACTAGTATATACATGATGACATTAATTGTTATACACATATGAGAGTATGAGACGGAAATAAAATGTTTGTATGTCTGTCTTTATCAATGTAACGTGTATCGTTGGCACCAATGAAAACTCATGACACGTCAAATGATAGTTTGCTGCGCTGTGAAGAGTACTACCCAACAACACTAATAAAACAAAAGTTGAAACATAAATACATACTGTTACATGCTCTTTTGTCTGCGCTAACGGCATAGGCTCTGTATCCAGGTAGTTCCATGACGACGCCATTACATCTGGTACACGTGTGGTCCAAGGAATTGCGGCACTCGCTCAGGTCACAGTTTGTGATCTTGGTACATACTGAAACAGGAAGTAACATATACTAGTATAGAAATTACTATCACCGGCACAAGTATTCCCATTTCCCCTAGGGAATGGTATAATTCCGAGCTTCGCTTACTATATACTACTGTATTATCGGAGTTAGGTCACGTGGGCTAGGCAAGATGAAGTATATTCCAGGAATGTGTAGTTCGTTTGTGCGTGTGAACATCCATGGATTACTGTTCCCAAAAGTAGGGATTTCAGAGATTTCTCAGGGAACTCTGAAATCTTTGACTATGCTAGAAGTAGAAACACAAAACGCAAGAAGGTTGATATAGGAATTTTCCAAAAGAAATTTTAAAATCATTAAAAATCGAAATAATTGCTAT
The DNA here is from genome assembly GCA_032361785.1 of Lepetodrilus galriftensis. Classification (NCBI taxonomy): domain Eukaryota; kingdom Metazoa; phylum Mollusca; class Gastropoda; order Lepetellida; family Lepetodrilidae; genus Lepetodrilus; species Lepetodrilus galriftensis. The sequence continues at coordinate 245 of JAUTBZ010172822.1, read as the reverse complement.
GAAACGTCTTGGACAAGGACTAGGCCAAACCGTGATGTACGACTATTTTCCAGGGCACCTGTCAACCACATCGCTAGAATTGTCGCGTATTGTGGATAAATGTAGGGCCATAGCATTTGGATGATGGGTAACATGACGATTGGTCAGAGCTCCGTGCGATTTGGCTCTATTCCTAAAACAGTTCTAGGACCTTCTGGAAGAGCTGTATTCCGTAAAGTGCCCGAACAGGCAGAAGACAGAAGACA
>JAUTBZ010172811.1:0-10228 GCA_032361785.1 Lepetodrilus galriftensis | reverse complement strand
TTTCGATCTGAGACTAATTGCGCTTGATTTATCCACCCACAAGTTGTTATTTAGTGATGTACTTGATCCCCAACACTGGATAGTTACAAAAAGAATAATATTTTATATGAAATAGGGGAACGTTCCACTATATATCTTGTCTTGGAAGCATCAACTGAAATATGAAGGATTTGCGAGAAAATGTTTCGTGTGCATATTGTATGTTAAGTCGTACCACTGAGTTACGTCCCCTTGCATATACATAATGAAGAAAATATTCAGGTTGTCTATCAGTAGACTACAGGAGGTTGCATTGGATATTTGTCTACCAAACAGCAGTGGAAGGGTTTTTGGAAGTACAAACATGATTTTATGTATTTCAAGTGAATGTATATTTTGCAGTTGTAGCTAAGAACTAGTCTAAACAACCATACATATCTGTAATATTATGCCTTTAATAAGTATTCAGAGTAACAGTTTGGAAGTACATGGAATTCTTTAAGCTATAAGGTTAATACAATAGCAAAGCTATAATCTACTGTGAAGACGCCACGATACTTGAAAACAAGACAGAACTGAGACAGGGTGACGTTCTTACTCCCTTCGTCTTTGAGCAATGGTTTTAGATTCAGCTATGCTTCCTTGCTGTAAGACAATGCAATCTTGCTGCTGTCTACTCGTTTCCTACAGGCTCTGATCTTAAATACCACTATGCATGGTTAACATTACACGTCACCAAAAGCTTAGCCCGATTATATACGGGTTATTCAATTAAGCCCCCACATACGCTATTCACCGGATCGCGAGCACCGACTTAGTTCATTGACAACTTGCTTCGGGGAATGGTATAGTTACTCACGTCGATGGAAGAGTAGTATAGTGCTTGTCATTGCCCCCAAGTAGGAAGATGTTCCCCGATTTCTTTTGTTACACCCAACACATGATAGATGGGAAATCCTGGTATTGAGAATAGACTAACTAGTTTTAGTCACCGATAGAATCTGACCCTGACAGTGCTTGGGCCTTGCATTACGATCCTCCCCGTTGATTTCGTCATGTGTCCGTAAACAAATATATATATATCGCTTCTAGATATCTACTGGAGATAAGGCTGCAGACAGCATTGGGTGTCCTACCGATTTGGACGGTCAGTAAGCTATCTGTTATGACTATTTTTTTGGTGTGTGATCCTTGAAATCAAAAGTAAAGCAACCAGAAACTTGCTGAGTCATGGCCTTCGTGGAATACATGGAAACATCAATGGGGAGAGAAAAGAATATACAAGTGCGGTTGGTAGCGTTCAAAGATCATTCTAGAGCGGTTATGATCTCCGAAATTAAGTGATCGCATGTACATGTTCAAGGACAACACCTTGAAGTACATTAGTTTCGTGGTAGTATTAAGGCAGAGCTGTCAATATAGTACAGGCGGTTCACCGCCATGTTGTCGTTTCACCTTCAAGTGGACACGTGAGAAGGAAATATTACCATAGTGCAAACAGATGGAGCTTTCCATTGATATCACCTCTTTATATTACACTTAATAACCATGCCATATGAGCATTCTGGTACAGCATCACACACACCCTCTCTCTCTCTATCTTCACATGTCTCTATCCTTGTCCCTCACTCTCTCTGTCTCATTGTGTCTCTCTGTCTATCTTTGTTTCACACGCTCTCTCTGTCTTTGTCTCTCTCTCTCTCTCCCTGTGTCTTTCTATCTCTTTCTCTTCCAGTTTGGCATATGTCTCTCCACTCCTCTTTCTCTATCTGTGTGTGTGCCTCTTTCATTATTTCTTTCGTTCTTTCTTTTTCTCTCCCCTCCCTCTCCCTCCCTCTCTCCCTCTCTCACACTCTCTCCCTCCGTCGCTCGCAATTGCCGACATTTCCTCGCTTCAACTGGAATTCTCAAGGACATTAACTTATGTTTCAATCTGAACTTCCGGTCCACCATGCTCGCGGTCTTATCCATCGGTGTCGCCAACATACAGCTGGCATAAACTGAACACAACGTTAACATACAGCTGGCATAAACTGAACACAACGTAACTAATACATACATATTAATGGGTATTTATTACTTGAACTTTGTAAAGATAAATTCTATTAAAATGTATTCAAGTTCAAATAACAATTACTAATAATCTAGCATACACTCTCCAGTCCACATTCACGCAAGAACGGCTAGACTTGTTTTACTACGCAAGCCGAGTTAGAGATTGCGTGACCTAAGCAGGATGGTCCACATTAGTCTTTGACACTTTTAAAGGACATTGTTAAACTATTCAACACTGTCTTCGTAATCCGACAAGAGACGGTCGAAGTGACAAGTTCTTAAAGGTGGATCAATTCGTCCACAAATGCTTGCTTGTCACTCTATGCAGAACAGGTATGCCTGTTATACAATAAAACACACCCAACTAAATGGGCAGCAGGTTACATCTTACACATTGAACCCAAATGTGTCAAACCTAATTCAATAAATATTTACATGCCTCTTTTCTACTTGAAAAATAATCATAACTCAGTCCCAAATTGAGAGTGACAATATCGTCGATAAATATTGAAGATATACTTCGTTTCATTGCAAATAAATTCTAACTGCCAGATAATCGCCTGTCTGCGAGTAGTAAGGAAGACATTAAATTCTTTTCTCTCCTTCATTTCACGCTCGTCTCCAATACATCGACAGCCCCAAAAATCCTCTCGCGTAAGGGAATCACGTGAAAAAGTAATCTGTCAACTCTACGTAACCGACAGTCAGACAGGTGATGCGTGATCTTCTCGCGGGTATACGACACCGGCCATCTTTGATGTTCCGACAAGACAAGGAAGCCTACTACGAACACAGGATCTTCCACGCTCTACCCGTTTCCCGCGCGGTTTCTTTAGCCAAGGTTCATCTGGATAAAACAGTCTTTTGTTTTTTTGCTTTGTCTGCGTGGGGTATCTTGTCTGTTCTGAAATAATGGTATTAGTCCTAGGCGGAGCGACGCTCGTAACCTAACAGCGTGATAAGAAGTGACATGTGTGATTAATACATTATATTCTGGAAACAATGTACTAAAAACTGTCATCGTATGAAAATTGCATTAATCACCCAGGTCTTGTACAACTCTGTGTTCATCAAGTGCAACATCCCACCCGCTACCCCCACCCCACACCCCAAACTGAGCGATGAATCCGATAACTCCGATAACAATGTAAGATTATCGACAGAATCGTCAACATGTTATCATGAGGTTGTTGTCCGCGACTAATTTGTCGAAAGAAAGCTGAATAGAAAATGCAACTGAACTCTCAACATTCTAGCCCATAGTAATCCCAATGCATGATCTGTCAAGAAACATTAGCTTAATCCCAGGAATGAGATTAGCTTGATATTCCTGATAATTCCGGCATCAACAGTAGACGGTAAATCTGAGCGTTAAGAAGCTGAGACGGTTCCGATGACGACTTAAGCGACTGGTCTGAACGCTTGGATTAATTAATTCTGTAAGGAAGGAAGTGGGTATTTCTGAATTAGTTCTGCGTGGTGGTCTGAGGCGTGGTGATTGAGGTCATTGCGCACTGTGAGTTCTGGACAGGACAGATAGACTAACGACCTGTATTGATATATACTACGTATACCCCACGCTGTCTTGTACGTGTGTGACAAATAAGAGAAGTCTGGACCTGTGACTACATGTAATGGAGATCCTATCAGTGTGAGAAATCACCACTAGCGATTGACTCATCACCTCATTTTTGCTCACGATCTCCCACAAATACAGTCACACCCCATCCGCTAGCAATCTGTATGTATATCCTCACCCTCCTAGTAATTGAAAGCCTACCCCGTTCACAATCTACCCACCTACAATGCTATAAACTACTACCCTACCCGACAAAAATCCTTCAAACCCACCCATTAAACCCACAAGCTCACATCACGTCGACTACAGACATGTTCAGATAGCCATCAAGTTAGCTGTTCGTGGATCCCGGAAGTTTTCCCAATACATATTGTTTTAAAAAAACACCTACCCACAAAATCCCACCCCGCCCATACCCTCCAGCACCGTCCACAATGTATCCCACCCCATGTCTACCATCTACGACCACATCAACCAAGAAAATCCCACTTCACCCATCTAAAAACTCTCATCTCGCCCACAAACTCTCATACACCCACCGAGAAAATCCCTTCTCACTCACCTAACGAACTCACACACATCCACAAATTAAACGAAACTTGCACCCCAATTCAAACGTCCCTAAACTATCCGAGTCACCCACTCACAAAATCCAAGACGACAATCACAAAATAAAACCTCACCTACCCAAAAAATATAACGCCACCATCACAAATTCAAAAGTGGTTGGACAAACCATGATTGTCTCAGAGGATCGAAGTAAATCATTTCAGTATCCATTCTAATAATTTATACTATTATAATTTGAAATGACCTATAAGTGACGATGGTATTCTGAAACCTTACCCGACGAGACGCGACCAACCACTTCTAAATACAGGAATAGTGGAATATAATCTGGCGCTTCATTGAATTTGGTTTCCTGACATAATATACCTTCATAATGGCACAGTGAAAGATGACTGAAACATCATTTTTTAAATGGAACACCGTCGTCGTCACCACCCTCACCCCACACACGCTTTGCTGAAATACTGTGAGATATGTCAATCCGCAATATTAACTATGGAAAATATTTACGGTAAAACCATCTAAATAAATTAAACTTTCGAACACATGGAACATGGACGTTTGATTTCTATATCTCAGGGATTGAAAAAGGGATTGATCTCGGGGTTAACAAGCATTATTACATAGCACTGTTTTGAGCATGTAGTTGGTGCATTACAATTTGTACTTGAAATTTCACGTTCCTACTATGTACAAGACAATGGGAATTTCGTGTTTCAAAACTATGTTATTTCCGTTATCAGATCGACAATTAATTATTATACAAATTTAACTGCTGCAAGATAACTCTTATAGTATATTAATTATAATATAATTATATAATAAAATAGTACATTTGTATATATATAATTCTTATAGTAAGAAACGCTCAAGTGGTTAATTTACAGCCCTGCAATGAAGTTAATGTTATTGACAGCAATGATGTCTTTATATCGTCTATGAGAGAGTTGTTTTAAGTGCAAATGATCCGCTGTTATGAATACAGCTATAGTACACATACAACTCAACAGAGAATCTAGTGTTACATGTGAAAAATCAATTTATGCTTTCTTTGTGTACTTTTCTTTTTGAAAACCCCCCAACCAACTTGGCAAACTTCAATTCTTTAGTTTAGTTATGTGGTAGGTGGGGGAAACGAAAACTCTTTCATTAACAACGATGCATGCATTCGAATAAAGCATTTAATCGCGTGTGCACTTTCTTTTGTGTTAACCCGACAACTGTTGTATGAAAAATCTATGTTTCAGCAAGTTTGGTTTGGGTTACGACTATGATATATCTTTGCTAATCTCTGCGGATTAGCCAACTGCTTTTATGCATTTGATGAGACAAACATTTGATAAGAAAAAACAATCATACGATTGTACTCATTGTGTGCTGCACTTTTTATGGGGTAAGTGTGGGTTTTCGTTGAGAACATTCATACATATAGGTCTAATACAATTGTATATGAGAGGAAGCGTCGTTTTGCTTCAAGAGATTCAATATAATCCATTTATTTGATTATAATATGATTGGACTTTATTGGACAATATTTTTTTCTCTCTCAGTCCTTTGATAGATTATAATTGTTGAACATATTAAAATTTATAGCACCTTTTTATTTAAACACGCAAAGGAAATCAAAGCGAACAAACAGTAAGTTAATTTTAGTTTTATTGATGCATTCTGAATTCGTAGAATTTCCTTCGAATTTGAGAAGCTTTCTTGACGATGATAATTATATGCTTCTAATCCAAGAATTCTGCCATGTTCTACATCAACTGTACAATAAGCAAACTACAACTACAAGGCTAACATTAAAGAAACAATTCAATTTGGTTGGACGGTATGTATAGGAGAATGAGTTGAACAAACAGCTGCTTTTAACGCGAAACGATCATTGATACAACTGCAGGTCATTACTTCATCTTTGTAGATATAGCCATCTCCTGGTATTATCTCCTTTCCCAGGTAACAGTTAGGACCTGTGAATATATAGGAATCATGTGTAGTAAGGGGCAGACCATTTGATGATTAAGGCATGGGGTCCTGGAAACATTGGAGATCAACAACTTATACATGCATTTTGGAGATCAGAAACCCCAACCGTTCATGTCATGCATGATCAGATAAAAAGAAAAATCCAACTCCTCATTTGTTATTTTTTTGGGAGGGTGGGGTTTGTACCACCATCTACAAACGACTTTCCGGATGTAGATCTACATGCTGGGAATGATGTCTATTTATATCTTTTCAATCGATAGTTTCCGGTGGAGGTTATACAAGTCTAAACTGATGGAAAACAAACCACAATAACATTATCAGTTGGTTATTTGCATATCATGGTTGATAGACTAGACTGATAGTGTAATAACTAAAATACTGAACGAGCTTTCATATGACATCATTCAAGGTAAAGTTGAATTGTCGCGTCCGTACATATTATTTTAAGTTTTCAGTATTTTCCCGTTGTAGCATAAAACATATCATTGTCAAGTAATCAATATTGAATTCCTATATGCATGAGAAAAATGCATATAGACGTAGAGATACTGACCGTCAATTTGATGTCCAGAAAGGACAAAATGGGTACTCGGAAGTTCGCGATGTCGAAATGCAAAGGGAATCAACCTACTACTAACGTCATTCTTGTTTATAGTACATAACTGTGCATCGGTGTATAGACGCATATATTATTAACTATGTGACATGTAGATTTAAGGCATGCTGATATATACCGTTAGGACATTGTGGGCAGCATATTCCAGTGACATGAACCGCATCCACGCAGTTAGGGGGCATGCACGGTTCAGATAGGCACTCGACTGTTCCTTTGTGGCAGGAACAAGTCACGCAGTCCGTCGGTTTATATTGCCCCGCTTCAGGAATCACGTGACCATTGTACTCGCAACTTTTTACGGTGGGAACTGGAAACACGAAGCCATGGGTTAAAGACATCAGCATCAGAAGCACACAATAGACAGTAGCTGGCACCATTGTCCCGGCCTTGTTACCGAACGTAACACCTTGTCAATCTTATCAAGGATAGGCTGACCTGATTTGGAATAAATGTAATCTGGAAATGTTAAATATAAGTGTGTCAAATTCTATATTTAGATGCATCCGGTTTAACGATTCTGGTGATAAGCGTGTAGGTGACTTGTGCGTGGCTGTTGTTTTGTTTACGTACCTTACGTTGTATCCCGTTCTTCCACGCGTGGACCATGCTGAACAACATGATTCATCTCTGAATCAAACAAAGATTTAAGCACACCATCCTTAGTAACGGCGTATTAAGATGTTCTCTGGAGTTTTAGTCAGCCCAAGGTATAGTGCTCATGTTTGCCTATCACCGGAACTTAGAATGTGTACATTGATGACATATAGTAATAGAAAAGTAGTCTCGCCGTCATCCATGTTTCTGGCATAGACGCTGGTGTTCGTATAACATATGTTGTAAGATGGAACCATCGTTCAACACTCCTTGTTCGTTTAGATTGGATCTCAGTTTGGGTATATATTGCATATTACGCATACTTGAACGTAAACATGACCAAAAAACAAAACGAAACAAAAACGTGTATTATTTAATTGAAGAGAACAGCTTCTATTGCAACCATAATTAAATTACTAATATTTGATTACGCATATGGTATTTACACAACAACATGTAAATAACATCCGATAATTCCTAATGAATCGCAATAAAGTCCCATGTCGTAATCTCAATATAACACACCATGACAAAAATACCATTTATTTATTTTCGCTGAAACATTCAGTAAAAGTCATGATCAATACATCGATTGATTCTATAGTTTTTACCAAGCATTGTGTAAGAAGCATTTGTACAATCACGACAACTGACTTGTATGAATGAATGAATGAAATGTGTGTGTGTGTGTATGTGTGTGTGTGTGTGTGTGTGTGTGTGTGTGTGTGTGTGTGTGTGTGTGTGTCTGTGTATGTGTGTGTGTGTTTGTGTCTGTGTGTGTGTGTGTGTGTGTGTGTGTGTGTGTGTGTGTGTGTGTGTGTGTATGTGTGTGTGTGTGTGTGTGTGTGTGTGTGTGTGTGTGTGTGTGTGTGTGTCTGTGTATGTGTGTGCATGTGTGTTACGACACCAATGACAATGAATCTTGCTGCAACAATATTAGTCACTCTCACCGGTGAATGTTTTTGAGTATTTTGATGCTATTTACCCTACATGGCTTTGAATTGTATGAAGACGTATACGTCAGACGAGTACTATGCTTTCAGACTATGATGAAGAAATTATTCCAGTAGACATTGATGTAAATGCTTTCATATGCTATCAAGTATCACTCTCACTGTTTATCCATCCATATACAAGTAGTCTGCATATCTCGAGAGAATAGAATGTGAGACATTATTGTAACTTGCTTTCATAACGTCAATTTTACATACAATAATCAATCCGGTGTATTCGTATAAGTTATTTTATTCAGAAACTCTCCAAGAATCAATGCATACTTTATTTTGTGTAAGCAAAGGCGACTTTATTCAGTTTGTGTTCGGTAAAAGTGTAGGTGGTTCGAGCGTAGGTGGGAAAGACCTACAAAGAGCTGATCTCTCGAACCCATAGTCATTTCTAACACACCTACATATTCTGTATCCATCTCTAACTTCTACACCTGCTGGGATTATCTTCTTCCCGAGGTAACAGTTGGGACCTGCGGATATATTTATGAACATCTTTAGTAATAGTAGTAGTAGTAGTAATAGTAATAATAAAAATAAAAATAAATTAAAAAAATAATAATAATGACTACTTATAATACGCCAAATCCATCCCTTAAGGCATGCTCAATAATATTACTATCCCCGGCAAATGGATCGGTGTGCACTCAGTATTCCTGCTCAACGCCTTGGGGACTATAATGCTGCCGTTTCCAGCGCTACTAGGTTATAGTGGGTACATATTTTATGCTGGACAATTGTGTGTGTGTGTGTGTTTTGTGTCTGTCTGTTTGTCTGTGTGTGTGTGTGTGTGTGTGTGTGTGTGTGTGTGTGTGTGTGTGTGTGTGTGTGTGTGTGTGTGAGAGTGTGTCGTCTCAGCTTATTGAACATCTTAAAGGTAGTGTACGCTGTATATTACCGTTAGGACAGCTTGGGCAGCAAGGTCCAACCGGATTCACGCACTGTGGAGGTCTTAGAGGGCAGTCCATGTTCACGCATGCGGTAAGTTTGCCTTGGATGCATTGACATGTCCAATACGGGCATGGAACCTGGGAAACGTACTCCATTTCATGGAACACGCGACCGTTGTAATCGCAGCTTGTTTTAGGGGTAGGTATAATTGGAATTGGTAAACTAGTACCTTGAAGCACGAAGCCATGGGATAACGTCACCAGCACCAGAAAAGTACATACTACAGTAGCTGGCACCATTGCCTCGGACATAGTATCATTACCAAACACTACGTTGGCAATCTTATCAAGGATAGGCTGACCTGTTTTGGTAGATATGAAATCTCGAAGTTTTAAGATTAATCAACATGCAGGTTATAAAAAAATGGTTGACGATTTCCGAGTAATTTCACCATCAAATATGACATACTATCCACGCTTAAACTACTATCGTTTCTTTTCATACATGTATCTATATTCCGTTCGTATTGGTACGTTAAAGTCGTCACATTGATACTGGCTATGAAAAATGAAAACTCCGTTGTGCGTACTTAGTCATACAAATCACATGTATTTATATTCTTCGTGTTAAATAATACTAAATCAGCCACGTTCAGTCACTGAGGAGCTATGCAATCTCTATCAGACACTATTGGACAAGAGCCACCAGGAACAACTCTAATACACGTTGGGCGCCATTTGTCACATGACCTGCCTATCCTGGGATTCGAACCCGAGTTGCTGGATTGCGAGTGCAATGCTCCACTGACATAGCCAACAATTCGCTAAAGCAATTGGATTCGCAGTCCAACAACTCAGCAGAAAGCCATGTCACCACAGGACTTTGAATAATTATAATACAATAGTATATCATAATGAATGTACCAGTATCTAAATGTATATAGTAACGACATGG
>JAUTBZ010172800.1:0-10230 GCA_032361785.1 Lepetodrilus galriftensis | reverse complement strand
AAACCAAAACGGACTTCTGAATAGGCAGTTTTCCCAGGGTGTTTGACAGAAGGTAGTGGAGTCACAACAGCTTGGTTTTTCGAGGATGACATCGAGTCAGTCACAATACAGTTGCCCCACAAAACTGACATACATTCTTCTATACAATGTTGTTCAGACAGGTCAATTAACTTTTGAACATTTACTGGTATACCAACTTATCAGAACCATCACTGATAATAAAATTATTAACATGATTTAACTTTTAAAGTATTTAAATCATGATATAAATTCAAATGAGCTGCAGAGATGTCAATATTTCAGTCACTAATGTGAAACTGGTTGGTCTACAACTCAAGTACAGTAGACTTTTCAAAATCAGGAAAGACAAAATACTTTATTATGTCACATGTTAAAAGGAATTTTATTCCCATTACAGTACATCTTAGGCACACCATTTCACTCACAAAAACTCACTTGGAAATAATGATATGACTTAATTTTTATAATAAATTGTTCTCCTCGGGGAAAATATATGTACTGGTACAATCCATTGAAAGTGGGATTATAATACAGTACACAATTGTAATAAATACAGTACACAATTGTAATAAATACAGGACACAATTGTAATAAATATAAATGATAATATTAAATTTAACAGTTATAAATTGATAACTTTTGATAATAAAATATATAATCCAGGATCCAAAGACTGGTGATTTCCACATGTATGTTAAAGTTGGAGGATGAGTAATAGGAGTACTTTATCATTGTAAAAGTTATTGTTGTTTGTACACGTGCGATGTGACGCCGCAACACCTTTTTACATTGAAAACTTTCATACAAATTCTCTATCTTAACGCTCGGCTAAAGCCCAGTCTTTCACATACAAACACGGTAAATACTCGGACTTTGAAAATAGTACTTTTATCTTTAAAATAGTACTTTTATCGTTGGATAAATTACTCCACATGATGCTAATGTAATAGAGACGAATGATGCTAATATACCGGTAATAGGGGCATATCATTGGACATATCATTTGTGCTTTATAGGAGTTTCTAGTAGATTTACCAACACAATCCACAACCAGGGAGCGGTGATAAATACATGCACACATGTATCAGGAGTTTCTACAGCTTCATTTGTTTTGTGCACTCAAACGTCGAGTCAAGTGCTCTTTGCACGTGTGCGCATTCGTAAGAAAAAAATGTTCAATAAAACGACAAGAACACAACTCAAGTGTTGACGGCATGGCTGACCAAACAGAAAAACTGTAGGTAGTAGTAGTGAGTGCATCATAGCGCCCAATATAAGACTGATGTCACAACCCTGTTCAACCCTGATGAATTGGAGAGTACGGTGAGTTCGAGTGTTCAGCGTTGTGACTCGAATGTTGTTCATGGCATTTGATTTGAATTTACCGCATTCAACTCTAAACTCATGTCCAAAACAAATACAGCCTAGTAAATTTACCAACAGGATCCATACACCTAGACCTACACCGAAATTTATTCATCACAAATTCATAACATGGATTTCTAAAAATATAAGAATATATTGAATAACTATGAGGCAATAACTTCGTTGTATTTCATAAACATAATTATGAAGAACCGTGATTTAATAAAAGAGAATTACATGAAGGCACAGGGAGAGGAATGTTTTGTAGATAAAATAACATGTGGAAATTTGAGAGATTTACTGTAATGGAAATGGAGGCAGCATGTATCCTTGTAGCACCCATTGATGAATACGTAATATACTTAAACTGTGGGAAATTTCCATTTTCAAGGCATGCAATGACATTTAGACATTATTAACATACACTTGAACTGTTACTGTTTTCATTCCAGGGAAAAAAAATCATTAATCAATAGCATTAATAATTCTATTATGCTTCCAAACGTTCGACTAATAATCAGTTCCCGAGATTACAACTCTTTGTTTTTTTGTACGATTTCATGCTCTACTCAATGATTTGTTCTTCAATTAAAATTTTAGCTTGAGCATGAAATCGTGCTAAAAAAGTTTAGTAATCTCTGTACCAGGTCAACTACATGTGATTGCACGCTTTTCAACTGGAATTATTTAGGTCAATTATGTCAATTAGGTCAACATTGCACAGTATTCATTGCACAACAATATTGTTGGAATAACAACCTCTATATAAATTACACGGAGAAGCAATATAACAAAGAAAACAATTTCCTTCTTTGTGATAAACTTAACTTGATACCATTTTTATTTCTATAATATTTATGTAACAGAAAAACATGCAATCATTATAGTCTTTAATAAAAAAAACCACACACATTCTACATTGTACATTGTGACAAAACAAAACAATCTTTGTGCGATGGTGACAAGTTGATAGAGAAAACTACACAACTGTTTGTTAGAATACATGTATACCAGTATTCACAAATATCCTTGTCCATAATGTTCATAGAACACACTGATAACCTCAATACAATCTATTGCCATAAAGATCTCCACTCAAGAAAACTAATCAAGGGACAGAAGCCTTTTTGGACATACATAATCTTTACATAATTTAATTATGAAAGATTTCCAAATTTCTTCAAGAATTTGTCGAGTTCCAAAATTTGGCACAAATTTTCCCTACAAAATATCTGCTGGTCCTTAATTTATTTCAATGAGTATATATAAAATAATTGTACATAGAATACAGCTCTGCTATTAACAGAGTCATTGCATATGGGTGAAATATTCCCACTGCAACGAAAAGCACTAATTTATTAACGGAATACATGCTATTTCCCAGAGGACATAGTTCCATATTCAATAGAAACTTAATTCAATAAATTAGCCATCCATAAATTCATAGAGATCTATATTTACTTCATACAAGTCATTACGCTCTTGGTGCATAAATTAATAATTTTGGACAGAATTTCATAAAGTTTCACCTATTAGCATCCCTGATTCTATGTTTTGGCATAAAACTTTGGTATCGTGTAGACCAAGTACTTCCTACATAATTTTGGCACAAATGCTTGCACTGTTACATATATGATATTATATTTCTTGTATCAATCCAAATTTAAAAGTAAAAGCGGTGAAATATAGCTACTGCTAATAATGTTCACATCTTATTTATAAATACAACTTATGGGGTAAATATCTTTTCGTCAAGCAGACCAGAATTCTCTCCCCTTGCTATGATTTATGCGACTTGCTAAACAGCCTCTTCTTGATTGGCTTCTCTTGACCAGCCTGGAAAGAAATCAACACAGAATTAAATTGCTTGCATCCGAGAAGAATTGAAAAGAACTGAATTTGGTTTCCATTTTGCAAAGGAAATTAGATTTGTTCGTTATGGTGTCAGTTTTGTCTTTTAGTCTGCACTGAATACTATCATATCACAGGTTTTCAGTTTACAGTAAGAAGAAAACCGCCAACACCTGTAGAGCTAAGTGTTGTGATAACCCTGCAAGCGCTGGATGGTACTGACAAACCAAGGATGATAACTGGACTTCCTATCATGATCACATCAGAGAAGTGGGCAGGGATGAGTGCGAAATTGTGTTTTCCGTGGAAACGGCTGGGATCCACATGATCAACCCCAGAGCCTCAAAATCCACTGACGACTTTCAGCCCCGAGTGGGGTTCGAACTCGGGACCTTTAGTGCCTGGACCTATCAGCCCGATCAACTGTTGACTGACCAGTAGTTTAGCTCCGAGCAGCATCTGCATCTTGGCCTTGTCCTCCTCCTGCTGCGTGTCCGTGAGTGGCATGTCCTCTCCAGCCCTCGACTTCATGTGCAGCTTCTGCTTGATGGCCTGAAACGTGTGTTACAATACGGTTAAAGCACCACCTACAACATTACTCCTTGTATTCGGTACTACTGCTTGCTGTGCAAGGCCATGCATTAACCTTCTCCCTGCTGAATAAAATCAAAGTGTTCTATGTGATTGGGCAATTTAAGTCGCCTTCAGCAGGGAGAGGGTTAAGAGCTGTCAGTGGGTTAATTAGCATCCAAGGTTCTTATCTCAGTTGAGAATTTATGGAATGAAAAACAAAAAAGGAATACAGTATATACTTTGTTAGTTTATACTACCTAGCCAAAACATAACATTCTGAATCTTTGCATTGTTAATATAATACAAATAACCTATCCATAGATAATATAAGCTATAAATCTGTCTATAACTATGACTTATCACCAAATACATTAAAAACTGCATACCAGCACTGATAGCACTGATAATCTTGTCATTAATTAAAAATAAAACAATAAAACAACAAATAGTTTATTACATAACAGTGACAAATATGACAAATAGTTTATTATTTTGAGATCCTTTCATAAATTACAAATAATAAAAATTAAAAAAACATAAATACTTTATTACCGGTACTTCAAAGTTATTTTGAGTTCCTTTTATAAAAAATAACAAAATAGTAAAGTAACAAAATATTCCATGTTCGGACACACTGGTACCTGTGACAGGAGTGTCCGTTTGCTGTGGTTCTTGAGCGCCATGAGCAGGTCGAACCACGTCCAGATACAGTTGTGGTACTCCATGGTGGGCAGCACAAAGCTGAAGTCGTGGACGTCCTCGATGTTCTTCTCCTTCTGACCCTGACAGCCAAACAATCAAACATCAAACCATCAAACTTCAAACCAGAAAACTTCAAACCAGAAAACTTCAAACCAGAAAACATCAAACTGCAAACCAGAAAATATGGAATCATCAAACTAACAAACCAGAAAACCTCAAACTTTCAATCCATTAAACTTCAAACCAGGAAATATGGAACCAGCAAACGTCAAGCTATCAAACCTGCAAACTTTAAACCAGTAAAAAGATTACCCTGAGAGGAAAATATGAAATTTTATATTATTAGTATTAAACCAGCGAAAACTGACCCTGGAAGAAAAATGTTAAACCATCAAACATAAAACCTGGATATATTGAACTAGCAAACACAAAACTATCAAACCATCAAACTATAAAACCAGAAAACACTAACCCTGAGAGCAAAAAAGCAAAATTTCAAATCAGTAAACATCAACACAGAAAATATTTATCCAGCAAACATAAAACTGTCAAACCAGCAAATCAATGCAGTAAAAACTTACTCTGAGAGCAAAAACTGACCCTGATGATATAAACTTACGTGATAATGGTATTACACAAACTCTCTCACCTTGTAACTGACCCGCAGATTCACCTCAGGGATTTTTATATACACAAAGGTGTTGTTATTGGCCGCTCGCTCCTGAAAGTAGAAGGACCCGTAGGAATACATACCTCACACAGCGTACAAACGTGTCAGTCTGTGGATAATATAAGTTGTCCACCGGTCTCGAGGGGTATATGGGTTGATGTACCATATATGTGGGTTTATGTACCCAGAGCCCACAGGTCGAGGGGTACATACACCCACATAGACGGTACATCAACCCATATACCCCAAGGGACCGGTTGACAACGAATTTATCTTACCGAACACCAATGTTCATTTGCATAACTAATATATTTCAAAAGTTCGGTACTAGCAGCTAGGCAGTTATTCATACATTCCGATAAGTGCTAAGCTCAAGGGTAGCGGAACAACAAGGACAAACTAGTCAAAACTTATTCCCCGCTGCTGTGGGGAACATTGAAAATAATTGCCCGCACGAGCAGCCAATCAAAATCCGACATTCTTGTGTGAAGTAAGATAATATTACCTGTCCCGGGCAGGCGGACAATCCTTACTGTCGAGCCCTGTATGTTTGTTTGTTGTTGTTGTTGTTGTTGTTTTTATGGGGTTATTTGTGTTGGGGTTCAAGATTCTTTCACTGATGTGTGTGTTTATTCGTTGTATTCTTTGCATTTGATTTAAATTTCCAGCACTCGAGTCAAATCAAATAACATCTATAACAGCACTACTGTTTTGTATATCATAATGCTGACGGTCGTACCTTCATTTTGTCGATGTCATCAGTATTGCTGGAAGTTTGTGGCTTCTTCACCGGCATTTCCTTCTCTTTCTTCGTCTTCTTGTCCGTTTTCTTCTTACTCTTGTCAACCTCCTCATCTGCATTAAAGAACAGGCTATCATTTCATGAAGCTTTCTTATCTACTAAGAGACCATTATGCTCAGTAAAAAAGCTTCATTCATTCATTATGGTTGCTACAGTTATCTCCCATGAAAATCAGTATGCAGTTATCCCCCTTGACTTCTCCAGAATCTGTTATTTGTGGGTTTAACTGAAACACATATTTTTTTCAGATTCTCTTCATCTACCAAAATCATATCATAACGAGTGGTGGAATAAAATTTAAAAAACCACAAAAAAATAAATATCTAAAACCATTCACTTTATAAATAAAGAAAAAACGAAGACATTTAGATTTCATTATTTAGTTCCAACACATACCCTGTTGATCGTCAATCTCGATGTTCTTGTCAGGGAAGAAGAAGCCCATGACGGCCTGGTAGAACTGGTACGTCAGCTGAATCTGCATAGGCACCACGTTCACCTCGAAGTGTTCCTTCACGGCGATCCCACCCACTGAGATGAACACAAAGTGCAGATATGTCAGCACTTGGCATGTGGAAAATTTCACAGTGATTTGCTACCCATCAAATTATACTTAGAGGTATGTTCAAAATAATGGACGGTTGATTTTCTACAAAGTTTAATATAAAAAATTTAAAAGATTTAAATTGGTGTTTTCAAGATTATTTCAATTATAAATAATCTTGTCAGTTTAGGGCAGGAGGAAACCCGCAACATCCGTAGCGTTCTACCACTGCGCTACCACCCGCCCCTATACATATATTACTTAGCCTAATACAAATGTTATATAGCCTAATACATATATTACTTAGCCTAATACAAATGTTATATAGCCTAATACAAATGTTATATAGTCTAATATTTATTACTTAGCCTAATACAAATGTTATATAGTCTAATACATATATTACTTAGCCTAACACAAATGTTATATAGCCTAATACATATATTACTTAGCCTAACACAGAGCTGGAGACTCACCTGGCGGCCTCTCACTGCACAGTATCCGGAGCGTCATCATCCTCTTGTCGCGGTTCTGGACGTCCCTCGGCACGATCACGTCCTGAAACAAACACACCGTCCAGTTTAACACTGAAACAAACACACTGTCCAGTTTAACACTGAAACAAACCCTGTCCAGTTTAACACTGAAACAAACACTGTCCAGTTTAACACTGAAACAAACACTGTCCAGTTTAACACTGAAACAAACACACTGTCCAGTTTAATACTGAAACAAACACACCGTCCAGTTTAACACTGAAACAAACACAACAACACGTGATAATTGTCTATAGAAAGCACAGCACTCACTCTGTAAATGGAGTTTGGCAACAGGTTTGTCATCTTCACCCAGCCCAGCTCTACGTGGTGAGTCCACGAGTCATCGTCGCGATTGGTTTTGGTGTACCTGGACATTTTCAATAACAATAAATAAATAAATATCTTTAAATATCCTCCTTTTTAAAATTCAGGGTATTGTTTCTTGAAGCTCTTGTATAAATAATATAATATTAATAATAATAATAATAATAATATAATCTATTTGAATAATGGTAAGTTCCAGCTAGGGTGCTCACGTGTGATTACCATTGGAATGGTGAGGAGAATTATGCAAGATAAACTGTTTTAAATAAATGAGTTTTCAGGGCTTCCAACGATCGCTTATACATGGCAATATGGTACTTGCGAGAGCGCTATGGTTTAATGGAGTTCCGAGAAATGACAGCTAGAACTACTAAAAGAGTTTGCTTTCTGAACTATGTTAATATTAGGTGGGAGTCCAGGGAGATAACTAACACAAAATTGATATATTAACAATGGGGAGACCATGCACAAACAATAATATGCCTAACAATGAGGAGATAATTGACCTAAAATTACGGAATTAGCACAGGGGAGACAACTCACACAAAGTTGCGAAGTGCCAGGTCGGCTATACCAAGTTGTCCATCCTTCTCCGTGAGACGCCATTGGGCGAACTTAAAACACACTTCATTTAGTCGTGATACGCTTGCCTGCTGGGCTGAAGAGAACAAAGTTCAAATTCGTTAAATTCATTAAATTTTAGTATAAAGATCAACTACATTCAACATGTTTTCTTTTCATTTTTTTTTATAATGAGGAAAGTCCAGTACCTTTCTCCATTTTCAATTGTGCCTTGACTTGCAGTTGACCCTCCTTGTAACAACTGTGGATGAAAATAAAATCTAGTCAATACTTTATCCATAATGGCTTTTTGGCCATTATATATATACAAACCTCTCGCCATAACTTCCAAATTAACTATTGTGAATTAATTAAAAAATACAAAAATAATTTTTAAATTGTAAACTAAGACAATTTTAGAATTTGCATGTAATTTGCATCTATGGAAATAAAATATTAAAACGTAGTCACTAGATCATGTTACACAAATGTTTTGTTTTTGTTATTGTTATTTAATAAAATATGCTTTGGAGCCACTTTCAAGATTCTTTGCACATCACGACTTGTCAGTTTAGGGCAGGAGGAAAGCCACAGCATCCATAGGGCTGAATGTTGCAGCAAACCTGCGAGCACTGGCTGGCACTGATGAACCAAGAACGATAACTGTATTGCCACGGTACATCTTACCATGAATGCACTGGAAAGGTTAACTTTCGCGAACATTTATTCCGGGTTCCCGGGACGGGATTGGAACCCATGCCCTTAGGCTTCAAAGACCAGCGTTCTACCACTGCACTACCATCCAGCTACACAATGTAATGGTACGTACCTGATCCGGATAGACAGCTCCTCGTTGAGCTTGAAGATCTGATCCTTGCAGTTGTTTACCTCAAACTCCAGGATATCGCTCTCCTCGGAAAAACTGACGAATAAAGAAATCCCCACATATTACTATTAAAAGGATATGAAATGAAATAATGCTTTACGTCGCAGCGGGAATGTTTCACCCATAGGCGACGACTAATAAAAGGAGAGTTATCTTGCAGCTTTCGAAATCTTGCAGTAATCTGTCTGTGATGGAAAGGAGGAAAACCTAAAACTACCTCTCAATGGCTGGTGCATGGCAACCAAGGGAGATAACTGTGTTCAGCATGAATGCATATCTGTACAATGAAGAAGCTATCTACTGCTCCTTTCTAGCTGTACTGTCTGTACTTTATGTTGATCCTTGGTAATTGTGCATGCATCGGACAGAAAGTACAGAAAGTACAGCTAGAAAGGAGCAGGCCCCTAGTAAGTTTCCAGGCCACAATAATTGACCAATATTCATCAGTAAGAAAGGTAATAATTCATCAGTAAACTGCTCACTCTTCCTCGCTGGGAAACTCCTCCAGTTCTTTGTGTAACATGTACAGATCTCGCTCTAGCTTACGCAGACGCTGCACTTGTTCTCTGTCAACACAAAATATCATATTATAAATATTAATTTAATTTGAGTTGTCACACGCAGATTTTATTCAAATAAATCTTTACATCAAACTATTAATAAATACATTGCAATGTCAACAAAATATCATATTAAATGTTGATTCCTTATTTAAAAAGAGGCATCACAGATACAATGTTATTTAATTTCATATTTTACATTTAGGTATTAATAAATACTTTGCAATGCTAAGATATATTGAAATTCTGTGAGATACACAAACAAACGATACCTGACTAGCTCCTGCAGTTGCTCAATGGGAGTTTTCTGGTCCTCGAATCGACTCAGCATCAACTTGAATCTCATACTCTGTAGTTTCTCACTGGCTTCCTGTCAAGAAAATATCCTTAAATATTTCCTCCTGGTAGACCCCCGTAGTGACAAACTAGTCAAAATGTGCTTAGTATGAGTGAGTCAATTATTGTTTTACGTCACAGTGGGAATCATTCATTCATAAATGTACAAATAAGCATCTATCCGAAAATTAAATCTGACCTTTGCTTTTGGTTCCACTTGAAGCAGCAGGTTGTTGACAGTGTCCAGAATCATGGAGTATTGTAACTGAGGAAAAAAACAGTGATTGAGAAATTTATTGTTTTACATCGTAACAGGAATAGTTCACCAATTTGCGACAATGGAAGAACAGTTAAACATTTGGAGGATACATACAATTTTTTATTTTTTTATTTATTTATTTTTTATTTTGTTAATTGGTGTTTAAAGTCGCTTTCTAGAATCTTTCACTAATATCACGACTTGTCAGTTTAGGGCAGGAAGAAACCCGCAACATCC